>CAUYQV010135694.1:0-11639 GCA_963574575.1 Galagoides demidoff
TTCTGTAGCTATCTGTTAAATCCAAATGCTGAATAGTTAATTTTAAATCTAAAATTTCTTTGCTAAGCTTCTTGTTGCAGGATCTATCCAACACTGCCAAAGGAGTATTAAAATCTCCAACTATGATGGAGCTGGGAGAAATCAAGTTGCTCATACCTATTAGAGTATCTCTTATAAATTGAGGAGCATTCTGGTTGGGTGCATAAATATTGATAATTGAAATCTCATGATATTGAGTATTACCCTTAACAAATATAAAGTGACGATCTTTACCCTTGCTTACTTTTGTTGGTTTAAAGCCTATTGTATCTGCAAATAAAATTGCAACACCTGCTTTTTTCTGCTTTCCATTTGCCTGGACTATAGATGATCATCCCTTCACCCTGAGTCTATATTTTTCTTTTAAGGTAATATGAGATTCTTGAATGCAGCAGATATATGGCCTGAATTTTTGTATCCAGTGAGCCAGCCTATACCTCTTTAGAGGGCCCTTCACATTGATTGAGAATATTGATAAGCCTGGTATAATTTTGGGTATAGAGTTTTTCAAAAGTCCAGTGGACATCTCTAATTCTTTCACCACTGTGGAAGGTGGAATTTGATCAAGATTTTCTGTGGTGGAGGATTGCGCTGGTCATTATGGAAGATATGTCTCAGAATATCCTGGAGGGCTGGTTATATTATAGTTATGGCAAATTTCTTCAAAATGTGGATGTCACTAAAGTATTTAATTTCTCCATCATAAATGAAAGTGAAACTGTGAATAGGAATTTTTATTCCATTTCCATAAGGTATTAGTGGCATATTAAGAAAACAGTTATTTTTTTGGAAATTATGTATGGCTGTATTGCTGAACTCTTATTCTGGAAGTATGTTGGTTGATTGTCTCAGTTTGTAGTTAGACAACAGAGAAGGTAGAGTAGAATCTGGATATGAAAATCTTTAATATTCTTCACTGAGTATGAAGATGCACATAAAAGCCTCTATTGGTCCATTCTTATCTGAGCCCCAAAACAACACTAGTAAGAAACCTGCTGAAAGAGTCTGATTTTGACAAATAAAACTGTATTAATCTGCCAGTTTGAATGCTTTCCTTTAAGAGTAGAACTGTTAGGAATACTAAAGTTTTTTGTTTGATGTTACATGTCAAATTTATTTTTTAAAAAAGAGAGTATGTGGAAGAATTGTGTTCAACATTACAAAGAGCCTGGAATGGGTTCGCAAATGACTACAATTCTTTGCTTCTTTTAGCTTAAAACAGAATTTATGTTTTAATTTAGTTCTTCAGCCTCTATGTGAAATTGTTTAACAAGAGTGTTAAGGCCAATGATATAATAATATGTCACTGAGTCCTCATTTCTAATTTTCTTTTCATTTAGCAATGTCCATTGGCTTTCAAACAAGTTGATTTTTAGGGGACTGGATTTGGCTCCTTATGGCCCTAATAAAATTATGCTGTTATAAAGGAGAATTGTCATTTTAGGTCCTATCAGATTTTTATGTTCTCAATATCCTAGCATCTCAGTGGAGAATTAGGTATTTATGCCCGGATGAAAGCAGATTTAATGAACATGAAAACTACCGCTTAACTTTTTCAAAGCTTTCTCCATATTTGCCATGTAAAACTCACTGAGAAGCTGTGTGCTTAATACTTTGTTTTGCTTATTTCATCTCAATCCTCCAGTGTAACATCGAGAACAAAAGGATCCAAGACAATGTTCCTGAAAAAATATTGAATGGACAAAAAAAAAAAAAAAAAAAAAAGAACAAAAATGTTTCTCAATTGTAATCTATTAGGGGCTTTTAAAGTCAAGGTCATTATTTTTTTTTTAAGGAGACAAAGTATGACTATGTAAACACACTAAAAGTGCCTACCTATTTTTTTCATCTTCCTTTCTTCTGAATTAGGATCTTTGGACAATCATGTGTTTCTTTTCTTACCATGTCTTGGGGTGGGATAGGGTATGTCAGGGTGGATTTGTGATACAGTCCTTCTCGATCCAAAGACCCTCCCTCTTCCAAGTCCCATCCCTAGGAATTTATTCAGGAATAAGAGAAACCATGTAAGTCTAGGAACCTTGTTTTAGGGACTTGTCTTTAATCTCTTGGAGAAGAGGTGCTCACTTTCCCTGGGATGACTGGATGGTTAAGAGTAACAGGAATGACTGGACCTGGGGTGGCCATCTGAGTCACCACCTGGGGAGCAGAGCCAGAGAGGTTTCTGAGGACCATGCTTATGCCACCCCTGCCCAATTCAGCTGAGGCTAAAATGAGCTCTGCTATTGATGCCAAATTATGCTGACCAATACATTTATTTCCCTTTCTCCCACTTTTTAATTCATTTTACTTTGGGGAGTGTTTTGGTCAGCTGTAATGTTTGGACATTTCATTCTACTCCAGTCTTATAAACATAGGGACCTCAGGCCATTTGCATTTGCTGGGCCTTCTGTCTAGAAAGCTCTCTCTTTCCCTCTCAAGTTCTAGTGCTAACCATGTCAACTTTTTACTAAAATGTCAGCTCCTCAGTGAGGCCTTCCCCGAGTATCCTATTTAAAATGGAAGCACACACACCCATTCATAATCTCCCTTTAACTTTATTCTAGCACACTAAATGCCTTGTTTTTTGTTCATTGTTAGTAACCCCTTTCTTCTACTGAATCTTTGAAGGAACAGTTTCTGTGGTATTCCTGGCACCTCAAATAGTGCTGGACAAGGTAGGTGGTCAATTAATATTTGTTGAACTGTATACAAAAAATGGTAGCTAATTTCTCCAGAGACTACTTATTAATTGCAAGGGGAAAAATGATAACTTATGCAGTAATTATAATCAGAAGTACACTGTCTCAACCAAGTGAATGAAGTCAGCATCCCTAACTATGGGACAGAGTGACATCATCTACCTCCTGGGTTGAGGTACTGAGGACACAGCATCATTTCTGTTGTCTTGCCACAAAAACCCAAGAATATTTCCCATAAATCCTACATGAGGGATAGTCTGCAAAACAACTGCCTTGTTATTCTTTAGGAATATTGATAATGTAAACAAAAAAGAAAGGTTGATGGGCATGGTAGTGCATGCCTGTAGTCCCAGCTACTTGAGAGAGGTGGTTTACATGAGCTTTACTTTTGAAACTCTCCTATCCACTATACTTGCTGAGGGAAAGAAAGAAAATGCAAAGTTGCCAATTAGTGGCTTCTCAGTCCCTCCTGATAATTTTATCATTCTTGATATTCACTTATAATCAGTTTGAGACTCTAAATTCTCTTGTGTGTGACAATTCAGAACTCCTGGGCCTGGATCCTCCAGAATATGTCTGCTGGGACCAGCTCACATGGACTGTGCTCTCTCCCCTCTCCTGTCCTTCCCGCCCCAGTTTCCTGAAACAGCTGGCGGCTGGGTGGTGTAGGGGTGACCATGGCTGGTGGTAAGTGAAGAGTTCTCTTGAGATTCACAAGCACAGAAGCTGGACTAGGTGGAGCAGGTGCCTTCCTCAGTTATCTCCTACTTTTCTGGCTGGTGCTGGAGGTTCATGGCCATGGCTTCTGCCAGACCTCCTTGCTCTGCTTGGCTGGTGTCTACTGTGAACCTCTCCTGCCTTGGAGTTCTCAGTATAGGTAATGTTTGTGCTCTACTCTAGCTCCAAACTCAGTGGCCTCTGGGGGCCTTGTTCTCCACAGAAACTGTTCCTTCAAGGATTCACATTGTTTTAGCCCAACATTAGCTGTGAATTTCTGTTGCAAACTTTAGGAAGGCAGAACCTTGCAGTGTACACAGGACCTGGGAAGACGTCCATAAATGTGTGCTGTTTACAGAGAATATGACAAATTATACCAGGCCATGAATAGCCAGGAACATACAGAGAGAGGGGGTGGGAGCTCTGGACCATGGCTCGAGGCTCATCACTGTACTTTCAAGCCCCTCTGAAGTGGGGAGTGAACTATAGCCACCCTAGACAGGACATAGTAAATAGGGCATAATTGGAGGGTGACTCAGGAGTTAGAAAGAGGAAGTCAGTCCTCTTCCTTTTGCATTTCTCTGAATGATATAGATAGCCAGGTTCTTCCATCTCAGTGAGTGGGTTGGTCTGAGTTAGGGGGACTATAGCACTGAGACCCTTCCAGACTGGCCTTCACTAAACACACTTTAGATGATTTTATTTCAGCAAAGAATCCCATAGGAGCCCCATTCTCCATGATTATTCATCATCCCTTTGCCTTTATCTTTGAAAAATCATCTTGTATAAGGATATCCTACATGCTAATGTTCCTCCTCTAGATGATACACATCTCTTCCACATTAGGTAACCAGCCAACCAACCAGAAAACATGTATTGAAATATAAAAAGCATGTACTGAATTATAAATATAAAAACCAAGGTGTATCTGCTACTGGAGAAGTTATTATAGGCCTATTCTAAGTCCTGCTGCTGCTAGTGTTGAGACCACCTTGGCAACAACTAATGGTCATTCTCTGAAGGATAAATGAGTTTGAAGTACTCCTTTAAGCACCTCAAACACTGAAAGTCACTGAGTCCTAAGATAAACAAGACAAATTTGTGACACAGGCATTATTTTCCCCATTTTACAGATGAAGAAAATGAGACTTAGAGAAGTCAGTTATCTAATTCCATTCTACAGCAGGGTTTTGACTGCAATTATGATTGATTCCAAGTCCTTTGCTTTTAAGCCCAGTCTCAAAATATGTGTAAGTATGTCTAATAAAGGAAGGGAAGAGTGTTCCATGGAAGGGACTAGTGGAAGATGGCTCAGGCCACATGTTTTTCTGTGTTGAACATGTTTAAACTGCAGAGCATGTTTAAAAGGGAGATGCCTACCTTCACACATCAAGATTCAGTGGATGGAATTGAGAATCTAACATTTTTAAAAGCACCTCATAAAATTCTGATGTCCCTACTACCCTAGAAAGTTAGCTAGATTTAGTCCTATATGTAATGGAATTGCTTATTTTAAGTAAACATATGATTCTAACTTATTCTGTACTAATAGAGACCTTTCCTTGAAGAAGATTAGGGTGTAATTACAAGGCAGTATTAACAGTAAGCACCTGCTTTAGAACTGTGATAGGCATAATCTGTGCTTTCTGGTTAGTTGGCTGGTTGTTTAAGGGATGAGTATCATCTGGAGGAGGAACATTAGCATGTAGGATATCCTTATACAAGATGATTTTTCAAAGACAAAGGCAAAGAGGTGATGAATAACTGAGGAGAATGGGGCTCTTACTATGAACACCCGGAAATTCCTCAACTAGTCTATGATGTGGGCCATTAAAATTCTGATTTGAAGATATCCAGCTGCTAAAGAACAGTTTAGTGCTTTCTCTCTCTATTTTGGTTCCATTTTCTTTTTTCTTGTGACAGATGGCACTTGGGTTAACAGGGAACAGATACTTGATTTTAAAGGCATGGTTGATGACACAAGACCACCTCCTTACAACACTCAGTTAACCTATTCTCCCTATGTTTCTTCTTCTTTTATTTTTTCTTTCTTTCTTTTTTTTTTTTTTTTTGCTTCATTATGGGTCTTTTGCCAATAATGTCTTGTAATTATTTTCATTGTTTAAACTTGCACCTCCACATATTTTCTTTTACGTATTTAAAACTTGTCCTATTTTTTATTTTTCATGGTATTCCCATTTGCTCTTAATTCTCCACAAAGATATCATTTTAGCCATTTATTACCTGGGAAAAATTTTCTTTTCTAAAATTCATTTTTGTTGTTTTCCTGATTTTTCTCCTCATTTTCTTAGGTGTTAGAATCTATTATTGTGTTGTTGCTTCTAATGGTTATATACCAAAGACGCTCTTCTGTGCTTCTTAACTCAACTAATGAAGAATGTCATGGTAAGTTCCTTCCTCTGAACTGTCCCTGTTAGGAAACTTACCAAGGCATGGCAAAAATAGATGAACAATGGCCTGTTGACACGATTCTCCACCAGATTTTATTGTAAGATGTTCCCATGAAGAGCATGATGATCATAATTGATGAAAATAATTGCTAAAATATATTTAGTATCTACTGTGGCTCAGACATGATGTTACTAAACATTTTGTACCTGTTATACCTTTAATCCTTACAACACTGTACTGGTCTCTGTACTAATTTAGCACTATTTTATAGATGAGGAAACTGAGGTCCAAAGAAATTAAGAAACTTTCTCAAAGTTTCAAAGGCAATAAGTGGTGTAGCCAAGATTTGAATGTAGATAGTTGCTTTAAAGACATGCTTTCTCCCTTCTCTCCTTTTAAAAAACATGATCTAAATGTTATTTTTTGAATTTGCACTTTTTTGTTACATATATGTGCTCCCTTTGATTAATTGATATTTTTCTGAGTTTAAGATCCTTTTTTGCTTTTATTCACAAGATGATTTCTATTATGTTATCTAGGAAGCTCAGCTTTGGATCCATCTAAAATATAAACCCCAAAGTTATCTTTTTTAAAGGTCTGTTCCAGAAATGTCGACAAATCATTTTATGTGGCCGGGCTTCAGTATTTTCAGTGTACCAAATATAATCTGTATTTGACTGATTAAATATGTTACTTGCAAAATATTTCATTAGGTTTGCAAACTCTAATACATGGCCTGCTGTCCTGCTTCTGATAGCTAAGGGTGGATGTGGAAACTTTTAATACATGGAGTGTCTTCTCTTTGCTGATAGATGTTTCTGTTAAAAATGGATAAGGTGATGAGATCAGAATCAACTGTGTTTCTTATGCAGAACCAGTGCTTGAGATGCATGCTAAATCCCCAGCTGTGCATCTCATTAACTTGCCTAGCAGTTGGAGATCTGCATACTGACTTTGAGAATATTTCATTACTGTATTTTTCTAAGGGAGGCTTTACATTTGCCAAAGAACTGACTAGATATGTGTCTCTATAACTCAACTAGTTTTACATTATAATCAATATGAAAGATTGTCTCTGATTACCTGGGGAGGTCATGAAACGGTTCAGACATATTAGGTTTCTGCTTTATTTCTAATTGACTAGATCCTGTAAAATTTAGGGAAAGGAAGTGCATAGAAGAACATTTTTAAATGCTATTTCTTTCTATTCAGTTTTTTTCTTTAAAAATCTATGTCTAATTCTGTCATTTAATATTTGCAACAATTTAGAAGAAAAATGAAAAGATAATTGTCCTCATTTTACAGTTGACAAAATACGAAAGAAAACAAGATAGTTTTCTGTTGCTGCTGTAACAAACCACACACATTTAATGGTTTAAAACAAATTTATTATCTATAGTTCTTCAGGTCAGAAATATGTCATGGACCTCGATCACTGGACTAAAATCATGGTATTGGCAGGACTGTGTTCCTTTCTGAAGGCTCTGGAGGAGACTCTGTTTCCTTATTATTTTCCACATTTAGAGGCTGCTTGCATTCTTTGAAGCATGGGCCCTTCCTCCATCTTGAAAGCCTGCAACAATAGCCCAATCTCTCCTATACTTCCAGTGTCTCTTCTTTCTTTCCTTTATTTTTAACCCAGCTAGGAAAGGTTCTGTGCTTTTAAGGACTCATTTGATTAGATTGAACTTACTTTGATCTGAATTCAAAATAATCTCCCCGTCTCAAAGTACTTCTCCTTCATTAAATCTGTAGTGTCTTTCTGGTGATTTTAGGTAACATAGTCACAGGTTATGGGGATTAGGACGTTGACATCTTTTGGGGAGAGGTGTTATTGTGCTTACCACAGGTTCCCCAGTGTCTTGAAACAGATTGGAAAAGGGCTCATTCTACATGTTATTCTCATTCTTGTCATTATTAAATTATGTGCACTGAAGTAGATTATCTGAAGTATAAAATAGTGCATAATTAGTTAATTAGATTCTGATAACAGAGATTTTAGGAAATGGCAGATACCAAATCAGGAGTTTCTGTTTAATAAGATGCCAGCTCCCTAGACTTAGCATTGAGAAGACTTGTTATTGCCTTCTGCGATTTAAACCTGTTTTGTACATTTGTTATAGCTACCATTAAACTGTAAGCATCTTTTTAAAAAAAAAATTTTTTTTTTTTTTTTTTTTTTTTTAGAGACAGAGTCTCATTTTATCACCCTTGGTAGAGTGCCCCAGTGTCAGAGCTCACAGTAACCTTCAGCTCTTGGGCATAGGCGATTCTCTTGCCTCAGCTTCCTGAGTAGCTGGGACTATAGGCACCCAGCACAACACTTGGCTATGTTTTGTAGCAGTTTGGCTGGGGCCGAGTTCGAACCTGTCATCCTCGGTATATGGGGCTGGCATCCTACTCACTGAGCCAGAGGTGCTGCCCAAACTGCAAGCATCTTGAAAGAGGTAAATCTGACCTGTACTTTCTTTCCTAAAGGATCCTCTTCAGTGCTGAGACCATCTCTTGTTCATTTGTTGATTACTGTTTGATTAGCTCTTTGATTCCAAGGTGATTACCATAGGTCTGGCTCAAGGAACATTGGTTAATAGCTCAGCTGCAATTTCCAGCTTACCTTCTTTCCTCTTCTTTCCCTCCCCAAGTCACACTGTTCCTTCTCTGCTCTCCTGGAAAGTGTGGGAGGCTTTTGTCCTAGAAAGATCTGCTGTTAAATTCTTCACTGGTGATGCCTGGCAAAAAGTATGTGTTGGATTCTAATAGTTACTAAAACCACCAAAGAGAAAAGTGATGACATTTTAAATGCAACTAGTAAATAAAAGGAATTTCTTCAAAATAAAGCCTTTGAGTAGTCACTAATCACATTCCACTACCCTTTTCCTTCATACTAGAAGATTTCTCTACCTTTACATGGTCAGTGATAGACCAGGAATGAACTGACACATTTTAGCAACAGCATTTAGTGTAGAATCTAACTCTGAGTAGATTTAGTGATTAGCTGGTTAATTATATATTTAATGATATATTTAACCAGCTAATCTTTGAGGGTAGAATTTCTGACTTTTTCTATAAAAGAATATGTGGTGATAAAACATAGAAACATGAAATTAGAAAACCAGAACAAATGCAGGAAAAGAAAATATCCTAAATGTTCATGTAGTCAATATAGTTACTGTGATTAGACCTTAAGGTAGCTGCTATAAAAAGAGAATCATGAGAGGTCACTGGTTCTTCTGGCAATGTTTGGTCAGCCCTAGATTCTTACAGAATTTCTGATGTAATTTTTGGGGAGACTTTTTTTGATGTAGAATACACAGCATAATATAGACCGCATACAATATCCAAGATATAGTAGAACCTCCATAGTTGACCACCTCCCTACATTGACCACCTCCTTAAATTGACCTGCTTTTCACAGATGAGACATGTACAGATCAGTACAGTAGGCCTAGTTCCTTATGTAGACCACTTTTGTATGTTGGCCATTTACAGTCCTTTGGGTGGTCAACTTACAGAGTTTCTACTGTATTTAGAAAATTCACATTTATGGTATTCTAGTGACCAGACCAGTCAGCATCCTGAGAAGAAGGATGAGTAGAGAGTTCTGAATTGTGTGGGGAAGATAGAGAACTAGAAGGACTTACCTGGTGTCTAGAGCATCTTAGAACTAGAACTAAGGCAGCAAGGAGAGAAACTTAAGTTTAGTTCTCTAATCCAGGACAATTCATCTATACCATTGGTTTTCTTTCTTTCTTTCTTTATTTTTATATACCAGTGGTTTTCAACCTTTTTGATCTCATGGCACACTTAAACTTCCACAGCACACTTAAATTATGTTGTTTTAAAAAAATTAAAAGAATAGACTTCCTGTGCTTTGAACATCTTTCAAAAATAATTTAATTAATAATCTTTAAAACTTTTCATGGCACATCTAAGATTGTCTCACGACACACCAGTTGAAAATTAGAGCTGAGAGGAACTGGGCTGCACAGCAGAAGGTGAGCGAAGCTTCATTTGCATTTGCAGCTTCTCCCCATTGCTCATGTCACTGCCTGAGCTCTGCCCTCTGTCTGATTGTCATAGGAGTGTATACCAGGGGTCCTCAAACTATTGCCCGCCGGCCACATGTGGCCTGCCGAGGATATTTATCTGGCCTGCCGGGTGTTTTTGCTGCTGCTGCCTGTCCTGCTTGGCAGCCGACTCATCCCGGGCCCGTAGTCTGGCCCTCCAACAGTCTGAGGGACAGTGAACTGGCCCCCTATTTAAAAAGTTTGAGGACCCCTGGACTGTACACTACTGTAAACTGCACATGGGATGGATCTAGGTTGTGTGCTTCTTACGAGAATCTATGGTGTGATGATCTGAGGTGGAGATAACAGTGTGCTTGAATTATACCAAAACTACCCCCCCCTTTCCATGGGAAAATTGTCATCCATGAAACTGGTCCCTGGTAATAAACAGGTTGGGGACCACTGTACTAGGGGATGAAAGCAAAGTGTTCTTTGAGGTAAGAATAACTCAGTGTCTCTCAAAGGGCTGCTAATGTTGACAGCATTGCTGCAGTTTACTGGAGCTTCACAGCAGGGTGATGAGAGCCAGAAAGTATCTCCTGGCCTTAGATCCTGGAATGAAAACAAAGGCAAAAGCTCTCACAGTACTACAGGTGTGTCCTAGTCCACTTTTTTTAGAGGAAGATACAGATTAATTGCTTGAGTTGACTCTCACAAAGGCAGAGCCACTAGTTATCAACAGAAAGGCATAAGATATTTAGATACAGTTATAATAAAAGGTGTGTGTGTATATATGTGTGTGTGTGAGAGAGAGACACAGAGAGAGAGAGATAAATAGATATCGGTTAAGGTAATGAAAGAAGAAACTTGTTTTGTACTTTGTCTCATTTCAGATGATAAGAATTGAATTTAGCACATTTCTAACCTCTATAAGTTTTAGTAAATGATCTGAAGCATATGTATGCCTGTTTGTGTGCTTTGTTGCAGGTGTGATATTGGCTGGTATAGCATAGGTGCCATGAAAATCCCAGCAGGTGAGTGAGGATTGACAGGCACAGTACTCTACTCTCTTATTCCTTGACCTCCAGCTCCTCTTTCTACTCTTGTCTTTTGCTGGCTTCTCAATCCACCTAAAGCAATTTTGAGGTCTCCCACAATCTTCCGGTCTCTAAACTCAAAAGTCCTCATGCTATTTATTCTTTCAAGACCATTCCCTTCTTAGTACACTTTCCATCTCTAGATAGACTTTTCTATGTCCCCTTTTCAGTTAATAGCACCATGGTTCCTTCTGTTACGTAAATCAAAAATGTGAGAGCCAGGGTGGCACCTGTGGCTCAAAGGAATAGGGCGCCGGGCTCATATACTAGAGGTGGTGGGTTCAAACCCAGACCCGGCCAAAACCTGCAAAAAAAAAAAAAAAAAAAAGGAGGAGCCATCTGTGACTAATTCCTCTTCATGGCAGCAAATGTGGTCATTTTTCCTCCTGCATCCCCACGACTACCATGCTAGTTCAACATGTCATCATTTCTTACCTGGTGTCTGGAGCATCTCTAAGATGTTTACCCATGTACCTTTCTGTCTCGCTGTGTTCCCTTCCCCACATAGTTGCCAGAAATATTCATCGGGAGAGTTATTGTTTCAAAATGAGGCTGCTACCCTGGCCTACAAGGCCCTGCATGTCTGGCCTTACTTTCATTGCAAGCACCATCTTGTACTCCTTGCTCTTTGCATGCTAGCCATGTGCCCTTCTTTCACTTCCTCAGAC
>CAUYQV010135695.1:0-89341 GCA_963574575.1 Galagoides demidoff
TGCAACGAAAAAATGGCTGGGCCTTGTGGTGGGTACCTGTCGTCCTAGCTACTTGGGAAGCAGAAGCAGGAGACTTGCTTGAGCCCAGGAGTTGGAGGTTGCTGTGAGCTGTGATGCCATGGCACTCTACCCAGGGGGATAGCTTGAGGCTCCGTCTCAAAAAATAAATAAATAAATAAATAAGTAACCAGAAGCTATGTATCATCTGTCTTAAAGACTTTGTTACTCATTCACTAAATTTACCAAATTCTTTAAATTCTGAGAATTATAACAAAGTAAAAAGCTTTGCAAGACTCAACAAGTGTCTATTAATTAAACTTGGTACATTTTATGCAGAGGCACTATTTGTAAAGCCAAAATTAGGTGAAATTGAGATGAACCAACCTCATAGATTGGATATTGTTCATTTTAGGATTTTTTCCATTGGCTGTGAAAACCTATGTTCTGTGATAAATTTTGGGTTTTACAGGTATGTTATTAGTCCCTTTAAAAAGTGTAAAAGAATGACCAAAAAGAGGACACTCAAGAATTTAACATAGATAAGTAACTTTATTTCATGTTTGAGTGTCATTAAATTTATAATTTGCATATTGGATAGAATTATAATAATATAAAAATACTTGAGTAATCCTCATTAAATGAAGCTAAATTTTTAAGGTTTAAGGTATTATCTCAAGTGGCATTTGGAAAACATTTGCTCTTCACATACATAGAAGAAGACACTCTGTATTAAAGAGTATAGTGAATTTGCTTTGTGGAAATTGCAAGGCAAAAGAAAAGAGTGGTGGTATTAGGCCATCAGAGAGTGCAAGCTTATAAGTGATGTATTAATGAGGATTGTTGAATGTGTGGTTTAGCATGAAATTCACAATCTGATTCCATTAACTTAATCTAAACTAAATAAGTGCGTGGTAGAGAAATAAGTGCATGGTGGAGAAAAATACATGAGCATGAATATGATATGTGAGAAAAAGCAGAAGATTCATCCCCAAGTTAAAACATGATACGAATTCAATTATTATTTGGAAAAAAGATTTTAAAAAATTCTCTAAGTTTGTGTATTTGTTCAAGAAAATACCAATGATTTGTTTTAATATATGTTCCTTTTACTCAAATGTAATGATTTAGTACAGGTAAACAAACTTTTTACCTTTTCTCTGAAATGATGCCAAATTAACAGATCTAATACACGAGCAGAAATGTTCACTACACTGTTTCTTATTATTAAGAAGGAAAAAAGACTCATTTCCCATTTCATGAACAATTGGTATTTTTTATTGTGCTACTTGCAGGTCCTGAACATTCCAATTCTAAAGATAGAAGGGTAGATTAGTTAATCAATCAATCAATCAATCGATAAATAGGTCAATAAAGTGATGGACAGATGGAAGAATGAGTCCTGGGATCTTGCTTGGATATCAGCAGCAGATTTTACCTGAGCTTCCTGTGCTTTGTTTGCCTGAGATCTTCCTTCAGGTGTGATGCATTGACAATTGCTAGGTGAGGTTGTTAAGGAAAAGTGTCATCATTCCCAACACTTGTAGCCCTCACAGCAAGCCCCACTCCATATAAACTTGAATTCATAATATACTAACATGGGCTAATGTTTCAAATGCCATGTTTGCCTCTGAATGAAATGTTTTAAACGAGGAAGGATGAGAGATGGGAAGTCTATTTCTGGTTTATGGTGCTGTAGAGAAGACTTTGCTGACACTAGTATTTCATAGTGAAACTTGGGTGACTTCCGAGATTTTTTTACCCATAGGGCAATGAAGCATACCAAGGTTGGAAATTGGTGAGAGCTGTGCTTTTTCTTTCAAAATGGGAAAAGAGCAACAGTGAACAGGGAGATGGAATGATAATTTGCATAATGCCTTGACAGCAGACACCTCTGGCAGATCAACCTTAGAAACCAACACGTGTGGAAGTTGAGGATCAGCTATGAGGATCAGATATTGCTTTGCCTAAAACTATCCACACCCAAATGGCTCTTGGAAAGTTTTCATGTACCAAAATTTACAGCAACTACTGTTGTAGATGGCAAAACTAGGATTTTTTTTTCCATTGGCAGTGAAAAACTATGCTTTGTGATACATTTTGGTTTTCATAGTTATTTTTTAGTACCTTAAAATGTATAAAATAATGACACAGACTGAGTTTCTATCATTTTTTGTGGGACTATAGTCAAGGATAAAACAATTTAACTGTGGTGTCTTGAGATTTATAAATTCTACATTCCCCTATGCAATCTCTTTTCACATATGGGGAGATTTAAGGGGAGATCAGTCAAGCCCCTTAGATTCATTTTGGAAAAGATTGGGGCTAGTGATTATTATAAAGGTGATTGTGTATTTTCATTAATTTTATATTTTAAGGCTTGGCACCTGTGGCTCAAGTGGCTAAGGTGCCAGCCACATATACCTTAAGGTGGTGGGTTCGAATTCAACCCGGGCCCACCAAACAACAATCATGGCTGCAACCAAAAAATAGCCAGGTGTTGTGGCATGTGGCTGTGGTCCCAGCTACTTGGGAGGCTGAGGCAGGAGAATCGCTTGAGCCTAGGAGTTGGAGGTTGCTATGAGCTGTGATGCCATGGCACTATACTCAGGGGGACAGCTTGAGGCTCTGTTTCAAAAATATATATATATATTTTAAAAATAAGACAATATTTGTATATTATTATGTAGTCTAAAATGAATGTATACAGTATGCAAAAGCAATTAATCTATAAGAAAACTCCAAGGTGTTGTTCACATTTTGTTATTGCTCAAGAATTTGATCTTGGCATTGTTTAAAATAAGCACACTGAGCATATGAGCTTTCAATAATTTCAATAGTTCCCTAGAGATTTCTATAATATAGACCACAATTTGGCCTACATAGTGTACTAAATCTAGCAGGGAAGTAGAAATTGAGCAGATACAATTCTTGAAGTCTCAAAATATAAAGCTATTGAATTAACTGAGTTGACAGTGCAAAGGGAATTTGAACTGATACTCCTGAAAATTATTTCAAATGTTTCCTCTTCAAGTTAGCAAGCTGTGTCCATGAAAAGCACATTAAAATGTAGCTGTAACTTGTCTTAATGGCAGTTTTGAAAACATTTGAAGAAAAACAGGTCTGAATATGGTATTATATGCTTCCTCAAATAAACAATGAAGATGTTATAGAAGGGATTTAAATTGAGGTCAATAAAAGTAAATTCAATTGCACTCAGGTAAATCAACAATAATGAATACTCAGATAAATATCTCAAATAAAGGCTAAATGAGAAAAGAAAGCTATTCCAGAGAAAATAAATGTAATTTGAGAATTATTATGTTTTGAAAAGTCTAGAGTTTTTATTCAAGGACAATGGGAATTTAAAAAAATTATAAATCTTAAGCAGGAAACTGTATTCTATAGTTCCAGATGAGGGTCTTGTTACTTTTCATTCTATATTTTGATACTTGACAATCTATACTGGCTGTAGGTCACTTGAATAATAAAATTGCTTTGAAGATTCTTCAAAAATCAAATATAAGTATAAATTTTGAGGAAATGAATGTGAGAAGTTTCTTTTTTCTTAATAGAAAATAGTATGATAACTGAAGTGCAGATTAACATGTACTGTGTGGATGCATACACGTGTTAAATATAGATGAAAATGTGATGAATTAGGATTCAAGCTGATAAGTAAGGTTGCACAATAAAATTATAGTGTAAAAATTATCTATAAACTGATAGATTAAAGTAGCTATTAGAATGTATCCACAGAACTACTATTTTACATTTTGAACACATATGCAAATGGAGAATGGGTACTTTGGCATGTGATTCTCATTAATTTTATATTTAAAAGATAAGACAATATTTGTAAATTATTATGTAGTCTAAAATGAATATGTACAGTATACAAAAGCAATTAATCTGTAAGAAAATTCCAAGGTGTTGTTCACATTTTGTTATTGCTCAAGAATTTGATCTTGGCATTGTTTGAAATAAGCACACTGGGCATATGAGACTGCCTCCAGGAGCACTGACCTGACCCAAGATTATCCATCATTTAATTACCTTCCACAGTAACCTAGTATTTTTGACTCCCTACAGCAACATCTAGGCAAATACAAAATGATAAAGTTCTAAATTTATCCACTACTTTTCCAGTTTTAGAGCAGAGAGAATGCAAATAATGTGATCTTCAAAAAAGCTTTGAATAAGTTCAATACTATTTTAAAAATTAAATGATCATCAGATTTGGGAAAAAATGTTGTCATATCTCTTTAGGGACTGAGTTTCGATCCATGAAACAATGAGAACAAATGGGTCTGGATATAAGAAGTATAAACCAAGAAGTCCTGTTAGAACTGGCCTCAGAGAGCATTTTTAGATGTGATCTAGAAGATGGAGTACACGGTGACATCCCCAAATTTGCTGATGACACCAATTCTTCCCAATAATGAAATGCCAGCGTGACATGAATAAGTAGCAAGGACATCTTGACTAAGTTGAAAAATAGTAACTGAGCTTCAGTTTTAGAAAAAGTGTAAGACAGTATGTTAAATTTGGAGAAAATAATCCAAGCTTTATACATTGGATGAGTCATTCCTTTTTTCTGTAAATATTTGTTGAGCATCTACCATATACACAGTAGAGGGCTGGCCTACTAGGGACAGACAGAGCCATTTACCTTACAATATTAGGTGTCAAGTGCTATTTTTAGAAACAATTATGAGGTCTGGGAAGAAGGAAAATGGAGCCAGAGGGAACCACAAGGTAGGCTTCTCCAAGTAGCTGACATTGGAGCTAAATCTTAAAGCCCTGGGAGGAGAAGGGATAGTTTTCCATGAAGAGAGGCAGGAAATGTGATACTTGGTTTAGTCTGCTTAGACTAATTTTTTGAACCTTACCCTTTTTTTCTAAATAAAATGCTACCCAGAAACATAACTTACATGACAGATTAAAGGAGACCTATTTTGTCTGGGCTTTCTCTACAGTCCTCACCTTTGCCTCTGCTAACTGCTTCTACCCCCGACACTGCTGCAGAACGCAGGGACATCTGGAACACCCCGTGAAGGCAACTGGTGTGCTCTCACTCTCATTTCATAGATGAGGAAATACAGAGCCCAGACATATTCATTACTCGTCCAGGGTCTCAATGAAATCTAGAGAGAAAATCTTGTGTCTGGACATGATAAGCATACATTTAGAAAACTTATTGGATAATGATTTTCTTGACAAAAATTAGCTGAATTTATTATACTTATAATACAAATAGTAAATAAAGTGGTGGGGCTTTATCAAGGAGCATATTATAATAAACAGAAAGTCTTTTCCACCCAGAACCTCATGTGGCTGTGGTATTCCTGCAGTGGGTTAGTGTAGGTAGTTTGAGTTTCCACAGTTCAATAAAAGCAAAATGCAGCAGCAGATTACTTTAAAAAAAAAAAGTACCTAGAAAATGGACACGGGGATTTAGAGGATCTTTTTAGGCTCAAGGTTAATCCAGTAGGACACAGCATTAAGCCCATGTGTTAGGCAGAGAGTAATCTAGATCTCCTAGGGAAAAAGGACAAGGCCAGTGTACCTGGCCCCCATCTTGGTGCCACCCACTCCAATCTTGTCCTGAGTGATTGTTCACATCTGGGGAGAAGGAAACACCCTGCCAAACTACCAATCAGAACTTAGCTTGCCACCTGTAAATGGATGTAGACAACTCTCTAACCCACGGGCCAAGCAGAATAGGCATATATATTAGAATCTTGAAGGTGACCTAGAACAACCTTAAAGGTAATTATCATGTCATTAGCTTAAGTCTACATTGTTGTCCACATCCCCCAGTGGGCTTTCAGAGAGGCTCATGGAGGTCTACATGCAGAGTAAGTTTCTGGTTCAAGGTGACCTCTGAACCATAATGTGGGCCCAGTCCAGGCTCTATGAAAAGGCACTATGAGAAAGAACCCCTGTGGCCATAGTCAGGCCTTCTTTGTCACATCAGTATAGGCCTGTTGCTGTCCATGATGAAAGAATATTGTGATATAAACCTACATCTTGCTTTTACTCTGTAAACCTATCTTTCTCTTTCTTGATAAACTTTGTTTTACTCTTGCCTTACTTTGGGGTGTTTTGTCATGCTTCACCTAAGAGCATCCCAAGAAGCAAGAAACAGCCACCTGAAACCTGACACATGCAGAGCTGGGTCACAGGCAATGGCAACAAGAATCTGCCCATGACTATTTTGGGAGACAGTGCTGGATCAAGTTCAAAAAGAAAACCATGGAGACTAATAAAATCAGAGATAGAAGTGGAGGATCCATTTGTGAGAATGCAAAGCTAATGATAAAGGACATGCCAAATACATGGGATCTGAACTGATAATGGAAAGGAAGATTCCAGAATACAAAATTAAATCCCAGAGCCAAATCAAGGATGGACAGAACGTATTAGACAAGGTGTCTGGAGTGAATCCAAAGACACAAGAAGATGCACCAAGCCATTGTGTCTCAGCAACATTATGTGTTGGGCTGAGCATGGCATTTTCTAGATTCTAACAAGAAGATTTTCTACTATGAAACTCCTAAAAGAAAACATAGGGAAATGCTTCAGGACATTGGTCTGGGCAAGGACTTCTTGAGTAATAGCCCCAAAGCACAGGCAACCAAAGCAAAATTTAACAAAAGGGATCACATCAAGCTAAAAGCTTCTGCACAGCAAAGAAAACAATCAACAAAGTGAACAACCCAAAGAATGGGAGAAAATATTTGCAAATTACTCATCTGACAAAGAACTAATAATTAGAGCATATAAGGTGCTCGAATAACTCAATAGGATTAAATCAGATAATCCAATGAAAAGAGGGACAAAGGATCTGAACAGACATTTCTCTAAAAAAGACAGCTAGCCAGCCAACAATTATATGAAAAAATGCTCCACATCATTAGCCTTCAGAGCAATGCAAATCGAAACTATAATGAAATATCATCTCCCCCTGATTCAAATGATTTCTATCTGCTTTGTTTGTTTTAAAAGTATCTTATCTCTTCTGTTGTGGGAACTTTAGACTTCCTTTCTTCTATATGGAGACAAACTAAAATCTTTGTCAGATGCATGGACAATGGCATAGTTAAAAGTTCCTAGACTTTGGAGCCAGAGGGAGATATGAGTGTGTTCTCAGCTCTGTAGCCTACACCTACTGGGTCTTCAGCATGCTACATGACCTTTCAGTGTCTTAGATTTTTCAACTTGAAATGGAAAATACTTGCCAAAATGGTTGTACTAATATGTACATGTTATGTGAAACTGCATGTAATATGATACTTTATGGGTGGTTAATAACTGTAGCTGATGATGACAATGAACATGAAATTGGGGCAGGCTTCATTAACTAAGCATAATGATAAAATGCATGTAATAAATGTCATTAATGAAGTAAACAAATTTATGCTTATGAAATCCCAGAAAAGTAGAGGCATGGATTAACTTGTAAAGAGGTAAATTTAGGTAAAACAAAAATAATAATACTCAATAAAATGAATAGTAAATGAATAGAATTCAACTAAGTTTAAATTGATTCTACTTTTATAAAGGGCTACTGGGCTAAAATTACATAAGATAAAACAGTTGTGAAATAAACCTTAGAAATTACAGGGGTCTGGCAATGGATTAATCACTACTAAATAAAAATATATTGTCAAAAATACATTGGAAATAATGGGTTAAACTAATAAAATCTCCTCATCACAGGTCTTCTCTGTGATTTTAATATATTTGTTAAGAACCGTGTTTCTGGCTCAGCGCCTGTGGCTCAAGTGGCTAAGGCACCAGCCACATACACCTAAGGTGGTGGGTTCAAATCTTGCCCGGGCCTTCCAAACAACAATGATGGCTGCAACCAAAAAATAGCCAGGCGTTGTGGTGGGTGCCTGTGGTCCCAGCTACTTGGGAGGCGGAGGCAGAAGACTTGCTTGAGCCCAGGAGTTGGAGGTTGCTGTGAGCTGTGATGCCACAGCACTTTACCCAGGGGGACAGCTTGAGGCTCTGTCTCAAAAAAAAAAAAAAAAAAAAAAAAGAACTGTGTTTCTTTAAGTTTCTTCAAGGGCTATAGAATATATCATTTTTCAAATACCAATGTCTACCTTTTTTTCCCTTAGAATATTTTAAAAAGGCTAGTTCCTTAAGGCATACACTTTGGAAAACACAGCAATGGCCACATGAAGTTCATCTTAGAGGTAAGTAGATTATATCTAGAATCTAGGTTTACTTACAATTACTCTTTCTACCAAAATATTACTATTTCCTCTGACTTTATGGATGTTATACTATAGAGAACAACTCTTTTTTTCCCCCTGCAAAACATTATTTACTTCTTGGAGAAGTCTGGCTGGGGGTAGTAATTATTGTGTTCTAAAGGCATTAAATAAATTTGTTGTGGATTTTTATCTTTTTCACTTTTCATCTGGTTTTATTGTTTTCATGTGTACCAAGCTCATGTTTCTTTTCCAAAGCCCTCAGAGGCTATGACTCAAGTGCTATGTTAATTTTAAGATGCAAAGGAATGAAACATTTGTTACCATGACAGGCCCTCAGGACTTACATTTTTGAATGAGAAGGGTGAGAAATAGATTTCAAAGTGAGGGAAGATAAAAAGACTCACGTGACATTCATTTAACACAGTCCCCCAAACCTGGTGCAAACATCTCAGCTGTGAATCAAGCTCATAGAAGCCTCCTGTCTCTCCCTGAATTCTGCAAAGCAACCCAGGGCTCATCTGTGACTCACCTTGATTCCCCAAGGCTACATCACCTGAGCCAACTGCAATCTTAATTTCTGGTGCTGTATCTTGGTGCCAAGTGGAAGATGATACCTTGAGTTGGGAAATTAACTTTTAGACTTAAAAAAATTTAGGATGTAGGTCATCATTTTCTGGTTCCTTTCCCAAACTTAGGCTGAAGCACATTGAAACAGAAGTATGGGGTGAGTGTGAGGTGTAGAGAGAAAGCCTGGCAGCTCTGTATGCAGAGATGAAGTCAGTTTTCCGAGTGGAAACTGACACTGAGGCAAGTCAGTGACCCCAGAAGGGTGCTAGGAATGGAACAGAAGTTCAAGTGCAAGATAACTGGAGGATAAAAGTTAAAAATGAGATGTTTTAAAATAGAGGTGGTGCTTCTAATCTGAGAAATGCTCATGAGACCCAAATATAGGCAGGGTGTATTTTTCAAAGGGTGTGGTAAACTCGGATAGCCATAAAAAGGAATCCATTGAAAGCTATTGCCTTCCAGAGAAAATGGTCACCTTTTATGTTGTCAACACTTTAAAATCTGATAAAAATTTTCATTTAATCTGACTGAATATATAATCCTGGGAAGAGAGCAAAGAATGCAGACTAATTTTGAAAAGAGTCTGCCATCATCACTATCAGCATCTTCCCTCCATTGTTTAACACCTCTTATGTGTTCTATGAAAATGCTTTACATACCATATCTCTCTTAATCTGAGAAACAAGCTTTTCATCTGCATTTTATTAAGAGCTTATCTAGGTCATATAATAAGTAGTTTAAAATGCAGACTGACATTTGCTTCTCCTTCTTAAGATCTTGAGATGGTTCCATGATTAAACCAAAGAAAGCCTCTCCCCATCTTCCCTCTCCCTGCCCCCATTTTGAATATCACTAATCAATTATTTCAACTGAGTATAATTTCAAAATACTTCTTTGCATATTATGAGATGACACTATCAATTACTTGGGGAATACTTGGGAGGAGAAAACAGTTTTCCATTCTATACCATCTTGCCGCCCCTTGTTATGTGAATAACCAGGTATGGACAGAGTAGACTAACAAAATGGGAGAAGAACAGAATCCAATAACCAAACAGATGCCTGACTCCAGAAAAATGCAAAAGAGGCAAAAATATTGAGTCCAGGAAGGTCAAATAAAATACAGTGGGACTAGAAATGGCCTAGAGGATACAAGGTCAGAGAGCTGTACCAGTGACTGGCAAAGAAAGTGAGCTGAGATTTCAGGAATGAGGCTGTTTAATCTTGGACTTGGTTTATGTCACTAACTGAGTATGAGCAGCAGTAATATTTGAAATTATTCTGTAGTTACAAGAGATCTTTCCCAGCTAGGCAATAGATTTCAGTGATACCTGAGATCTCCAAGGCTGAATTTATGAGGTAGATTTAGTTAACCTATTTGGAATAGACTGACAAGTCATTCATTGGAAACAACTAGTTCACTTGATTTTTTTCTTGATCGATTTAACTACCTTAGCCAGTTAAAAATTAACATTTGTAGTCATATAAATAATTTACTCAGTAGGTACTATTCGATCTGTTTTTACTCACGACATTTCTGATGCTGTGAGTAAATGGTACTTTTTCTTACATCAACCAATCCTCCACCTCTCTGGATGTCAGCTGAGTACCCAATGATTCAGTTTGATTCTGACACTACATACTTGGAGTTAACTCAGGTCCTAGAAGACTGCCCCCCAGTTCAAATGCCAATCACAAGTCTAGGGCACTCCTAGTACATTGAGTTTCTATGATGCCCTTCTCAGAATCAATAATTTGCTAGAATGGCTCACAGAACATGGGAAAATAGTTTCTTTACTGTAACTGGTTTATGGCAAAAGTTACAAGTCAGGAACAGCCAGATAGAAGAGGTGCACATGAGAAGGAGAAGGGTTGTGGTATTGGAGCTTCCGTACCCTCTGGGGGGCACAAACCTCCCAGCACTTCTCTATGTCTGCTAATCCAGAAGCTCTTCAAATCTAGCTATTTAGGGTTTTTATAGAGGTTCCATTACATACACATGGTTGATTAAATCGTTATCTGTTGATGATCGACTCAACCTGTAATCCCTCTCCCTGTGTTGCATGTGGAGAAGGACTGGAAGTCATAACCCTCTGATCACATGGTTCATTCCTCTGGTGATCAGACTCCCTCCTGAAGCTCCCTAGCACACACTCACCAAAACTCACCTTATTAGCACAGTAAGTGCTTATTATGAATAACAAAAGATATTCCTCTCACCCCCATCTCAGGAAATCACAAAAGTTTTAGAAGCCATATGCTAGGAACCTAGAAGAAAGATCAAATATATATTTCTCATTATATCATAATATCAAAGTGGGAAAAAATATGTAAAAAGTAACTATTTCAAGGAGAAGAAAAAGAAAAGGTTTTTATATTTAAAGATTCACTTTTTAACCAAATGTCATAGAATATGTTCATGTCAAATGTGTTGGAATTATTTTGAAGATCTGCAAAATATCATATATATCATACATTTAATATAATAGATGCATGCTAGTTATCTGGGCTTACTGTGAATTCTGTTGGCTAGGCATAGTCACTGCCCCATGAGAACATTCTTCTTGTTAGAGGCTAAGTTATGTAAATAAATGGATACAGTTTGGTTATCTTTAGTGATACATTTTTATATAGATTGGGAAGTATTATGGGAAAATACATACCTAATTCTTTTTGAGGGGTAGCTAAGATAGGCTCATCCAGGGAAGAGAAAACATTGGAACTTTTAGGCAGTTGCTTATTGGACTGACCACTGTGAAAATATAGTGGAGAAAGCACTTGAGCACAGTGAGATGGAATCCAGGAAGATCTATGAGGAAAGTGACCAGGTAGGAACTAAGGTACCAAGGGTGGTAGAGGAGAAGGTTCCTGTGACACTGAGCATCAGTGGAACTTAGCTGTCTGGAAATGGAGAACAGAGAAGAAGTCTATGTTCAACCATGCCCCAGGGAGCAGGTACACAATGAACCAAGGGCATTGATGAAGGGAATCATGCAGGTGGCCAGCCTGAAAGTTACACATGAAAACATAGCTATTAAGATCCAAGTCTTTGAAATTACAGTAGGAACTTGGTAAGTTGACCATCAAAAGGACTATAACAAACTGGTCAACATACAAAGGTGGTCAACATAAGGCATTAGGCCTACTATTGCAGATACATACATGTGGTCCATGTCCAGTCTATGAAAATTAGTCAACTTAAGGAGGTGGTCAATGTAGGGAGGTTTAATAATTATTCTATTTAGAAAAAAGAAAAAAAAATGTTTGCAAAGAAGTTGAAATATGTGAAAAAGTACAGAAATAAAAAGTCATTCATAATTCCACTATTTAGAGATAATTTATAACATTTTAATATACAAATAGATCATTTTTAACATTTGAAATCCTATCATTTAAAAATATTGTGCCTTGCTTTTCTCACTTAATATACTTTATATTATACTGTTTCTGACATTTAAAAAGCTTTTGCAAAGAAAAAAAAACCCATGATGTCTAACAATGAATATACTCTATCTTATAATTATTAACTGTTGGGTATTTTACTATTCCCACATTCTGCAGCAAGAAATTCAGTATAATTGGACTGTAAGTACAAATGATCCATATTTCCAAATGTCTGTACATATAACTCTTCTTTTTTTTTTTTTTTTTAGAGCAGGATCTTGCTTCACTGCCCATGCTAGAACACAATGGCCTGATCATAACTCACTGTAACCGCTAAGTCCCCAGCTCAAGTAATCCTTTCACCTCAGTCTCCCAAGTTTCTATGACTTCAAGTGCATAGGACTGTGACTGGCTAAGCTTTTTTGTTTTTTGTAGAGATGGGCACTAATTGTGTTGCTCAGGCTGGTCTTGAACTTCTTGCTTCAAGTAATCCTCCCACCTGAGCCTCCCAAACTGCTGAGATTAGAGGACTGAGTCACTGCACCCAATCATATAACTCTTTAAAAATTTTTGATTGTTTGCTTGCAATAGTGAAATGGTTAGTTTTATGTAAACTTGACTGGGCCATGAAGGATCTAAATATTCCGTCAAACACTATTCTGGGTGTGTCTATGAGGGTGTTTTGAATGAGATTAACATTTGAATTGGTAGACTGAGTAAAACAGATTGCACCTGATGAGGGTGGGCATTATGCAATTAGTTGAAGGCATGAATAGTACACAAAGGTAATCCCTTTCTATTCTTCCTTCCAGTAAAAGGTAATTCCTCTTGCCTAAATGCCTTGAACTGGAGCATTGGTTTTTTTCTTGCCTTTGAACTTGTACTGATGCATCTACTCTTCCAGGGTCTTGAGCCTGTGAAATGTTGTTTCTTCCTTGATCTCTAGCCTGCCAGCGTTCAGAGAACTGCATCATTGGGGACTGTCTTGTGTCTGTAGCTTTCTGACTACAGATCTTAGGACTTGTCAGCCTCCATAATCACATAAGACAATTCCTTATCATGTATTCCTTTACAGATATACACACACCTACTATTGGTTCTGCTTGTCTGGAGAACCCTGACTGAGACAGACAGGTTAATACATTTGCAAATTTCAGATTCAATTTAGGAATACAGATGGTTGGGTACAAAAGGACATAACCTTAAATGCCTTCTCCAGGTAGCTGATGTCTATTCATCTCTAGTTCTAGCACTTTCTACATTTTATGCATGTATTGCTTACCCATTGTGAACACTTACTAGCAAATGTCTTTGAAATGATACCTTTTTTTTTCCCTTGAAATTATTGGTTATTTCCCTGTTTGCTTACATGCATAGGGAATATACATGTCAGAAATGAAATACTTGAATATGTAATTGGAGATTTTTATCACAGTGGGATTTTAAAGGGCTTTGTTAATATTGATCACATCTTCAATATCCCTGTATACCTAACACATGCCAAATCTTTTATAAATTTTGACATAAATATTGAAGTTTATATTTTCAGTTAAAACCCATTCTACATAAGACAGCTATTTTCACACCTGGCAAAAAGGATTTAATGAACTAATTTAAATTTAAGGTGACTTGGTAAAAGTGCTTCCAATTTCTCTTGTTGCCCTACATAATTGAATAAACTCTATTAATGTTTTCAAGATATTATGTTATTGTTGTATAGCAGGAAACTGATGCAGACAAGAAGACTCCAGGCACCAGATGATTAGAGGAAGCGGGTTTATTCAGCCAGGGGTACTCAGAACTCCAGCGTGTTTCCCCAAACCGAGCCACCCGACTCAATCTCTTGACTCTTTTATCCACCTTTCAGGGTGGGAGTGCACGTGAGGGTCATAAGACAGAGAGACATGACATCATCCTCAAGGTCCCAGGCTCAGGGGGGAAGGTCAGATTCACCCGCGTCCTTGAGACGGGTTAAGAACACCTGCCCTCAAAGTTAATAGAAACCCAAGGAAGTTACTAGGTTACAATCTAGGCCCCGCGTATGTGAGGTGAGAAACACACAGACAGCAGAAACGGCTGCAGCTTGGCTGAGGCCTACACAGAGTGGCTATGATAGATTCTTTTAGTTCTGCTTTTACTTTCTTGCCTCAGTTGGGCCATCAAGGATCTTGAGAGATCAGTTTGTTCTTCTTACATTATCCTTAGATGACTTTCATATTTTTACAAAATGAAATAAAACACATGAAAAAAATTTCATTTAAATCAACTTTTAAAAAATTATAACATAGTGGCCAATTGTTTCTCCCAAAGAAAATTTCACTGAGTTAAACCCATTTTTATTCATTTTTTCACTGTTTAATGCAAGATGATTTTCTCTCTCTCTCTCTCTCTCTTAGATCCATGGATACCATTGGAATTTATCCTCTTCTAAAAATTTTGTAGAGGACTAAATTTAAGATCCTTCCTTGTTACTATCTTATATATGAAGAATTCATGTTTTGAAAGCTCTTTGGAAGTATCTATAGCATTAGACTAGTGCTGGGGCTTACAGACACATGGAACACCTGTAATATTGTTGCAGGAAGACAAGGCCCAAAGGAGAGAAAGAGCACCCAAACACCATAGTTATAAGAGGAAAGGCTTTATTCATCGGCCGGGAGCTTACAGCAGAGAAGATTTCCAAATGGCCGCGCTCCCCGACTTGCTTGGTCTTTCCCTTTTTATTGACAGTTTAAAAGTTCCACCCCACAGGTACCCTTCCCATTGGCCAGTTTGAATCAAGTGGGAGATGCTAGTCCAGCCCCTACAGAACTACAGGATTTGGAAATTTCTAGGTTCTAGGAGGTTAAACCTACAAATTCCCAAGAGCTGAGTCACCATGGAGAAGGCCCTGCAGCTGCATCCTCCTGGTCTCCCTGAGAAGACTTGTTCACCCAGACCTCGCCCCTCTCCAGTATTCTCTCTCAATATGGGCTGTGGGAAACTGACCTTTGAGTAAGCAGAGCTTTACAAATGTGCTCAGGTGTCACTAGTTAGTGCATCTGGTGGGCAAGCAGACAAGTGGCCAGAGTCTCTAGGAAAATTGTGACCGTATATTAAAAATATATAAATAAAAACTCATGTATGTGGCAAAGAAGTTGCTCAATAGACCTATGGACTCTTCATTTTGATTACAGTTGTCATGGTCAGTAAGGGCTCAAAGGCCAGAGCCACTTGCCGCTTAATGCTGGGGTGTCTATTGTCTGTATGGGGACTCCACGGAATGGCACTGTCTACTGCATATGTCTCCCACTATGGCATCCTCACATTGCATAATCTACTGTTTAAAGGTGATAGTTTTGAGCATCTTTTATTTTGTCCTTCTTGATACTTTCTTTGTACAAAATTTCATATCATGTTCATGAGCATTTTATTTTAACTTTAAAAAAACCCAAAGTGAAGCTGTTTAATATCGCTAACTCTGTTAAGAAATCTATTTTGGGGTGGCACCTGTGGCTCAGTGAGTAGGGCACTGGCCCCATATACTGAGGGTGGTGGGGTTGAACCCCGCCCCGGCGAAACTGCAATGAAAAAATAGCTGGCGTTGTGGTGGGCACCTGTAGTCCCAGCTACTTGGGAGGCTGAGGCAGGAGAATTGCCTAAGTCCAAGAGCTGGAGATTCCCGTGAGCTGTGACGCCACAGCACTCTACCAAGGGTGACAAAATGAGACTCTGTCTCAAAAAAAAAATAAGAAAAGAAAAGAAAAGAAATCTATTCTTTTCTTATATAAATTCTTATTTGAAATTCAATGGTCTTCAGTCTTGGTGCCCTGAGGCCTGTGAGCCCACAGGGTTAGGACTATGTATGCCGTTCACACATGTGCACAAGGGCCCTGGAAAGAAGCGGGAGTAGCTTTGCCACCTACCAGGATAAAAGCCTTGCTCAAATGGTTCTCAGAAGAGCTGAGAACCACTTACAATGGTTATAAATTATACAGCACACTAGAAAAGATAAGTCACATGGGGGAAATGAAGAAAGCAAATTAAAACCTTGTTTTTCCCAGAAAATCTGAAGAGAAGCATTTACATATAATTTTACTGCTAGTCTTCAGTATCTCCTGAGAAGAAACTGTGGCAGCCTCTGGTTTCTTTGTTTCACTTGGTTTTGATGTTTTAAGAGTGACTTTAACTCTTATTTTCTCATATTTTACTATGAAGAAACCATCTAGCCACCTTCAATTCCATTTATCTTCTTTTTGGTTTGTTTTTTGCATTCCAAGGGAAAGCTGATCTGTATCCTGATATGGTAAAGAGCCCACCACTATCCTGGGAATGCTTCCTCAAAAGAAGAACAGAAAAATGAGCAAAACTAAACTCCTGGTCAGCACATCTCAAAATCCTAGCCCCTGAACCAGGACAGCTTCTTAAATTCAATCATATGGCAACATTTTCATCAGATTATTAGCAAAATAACAAACCTGTGTTCCAATCCTAAATTGAGGGTTAAGGCTGGCAGAAGGTAGAATTCCTTTGGCAAGAGTGGGCATTAAAGGACACACATTCTCAATAAATCTTCATTCAAGAATGATGACAAAATAAGGTCCTGTCTTCCCAAGCCATGATTCTCACATTACCATGTGAAAATTGGAAAAGATTGACCTGTCCATAGATCTGGTATATTCCAGCTAAGCATCAACATTAGGATGTATACACAGAGCTAAGAAAAGAGGACAATAAACACTAAAAACATAAACATACAGCAGGAATTTGCAAAGAGCAGTTTTCCTATTAAGATGTATCATATCAAATGCACAGAGGAGAATTTTGGCCCTAATTTAGTGTAGGTTTATATTTGGCACACGTTACCTGTAGAGTATTTGGGTAAATTACTGATGTCAGTTGTATTTCTCTTGGAGACAAGGGAAATAGGTTATTGGCACAATAAAACATCCAGAGGCATTTAAAATGTCAGTCTAATCGCAAGAACCAGTAAGGCTTTTAATTACCTTCTGTGCAATTTTTTTTTTAATTGCTCTGATGGCGTAGCGCTTGGTAAGTTCCTGACAGAGCAGCTGCAACAAACTTAACTTAAAGATTTTTTTTTTCCCCAAAGCTCTCAGAAGAATGAAATCTGAGATGCAACATAAATGTTGGAAGCCTCTTTTGTTCTTGTCACTTGGTCACTAGGAGAGCCTCACCTCCATGCTCATCCAAGCTGCAGGGTTTTTATTTGTAAGAGTTGTACGTTTGTCATCACCCTTCCTCTTAGAATACCCTGAATCAGCCAGTCGTCAGTTAGGCTGTTACCAACTCCACTTCCACTTTGGTGCTTACTTAATTCCAAACTTGAAATGAAGGATGCCACAGTTCCCTTCCTGAGATATGTTGGACCTTGACCTAAGGGGACTATTTTCTACATCTTTGATCCCACTTTCTTCTTCCTTCCACCTTGATACAGCTGTTCCTTACTTATTTGTAAACCGTCTTCTCCTTAAGGTCTTGATTCTCTCCCTCAAGAGCTACCCTGTTATTCAAGGACTATGTGATATAGCCTGCTGAGAAGCACATGGACTTTATAATCTAGGACATCTGGGATTGAATCCCACTTTGTCATAAACTACCTTAATGTAGCCTAAGTTCACCTGCATAAAAGAGGGATAATAATGCCATCCTAGCAGAGTTGTCATGAGGACTCAATAAAGTAATATATAAAAAGTGACTGGCAGAGAGGCTTTTAGTAAGAGTTAGCTCCTAGGCAGTACCTGCCTCCCTTTCTTCATCTACTAGTTGCCTCACCACGTGTGCATTGCTATGTACTGACTCATATCAGGTTATGCCTCAATTAAACTCTGGGTAGCAGGAGCTAGGACTGAGGTTCATTTGCTACATTAAATATATCTACTGCAGTGCTCTTAGCAATTATTATTTTTTTTAATTTATGTGCTAAAACATTGAAAAACATTCAAATAATTTAAGCCTGTTAGAATATGGGTTGCTGATTAGGGTGGATTCTAGACTAAATTTTTCTAAGTGGTTTGTGATCTAAGAAGAGTTAAAAACTAATTAAGTAGAATCATAGAATGTTGAAACTGGAAGCTTTTCCTAATTTTATGGGATTATATACTTGTCAAGTCCATAATGTCAACTTTTGTGAGTAAAGGAGCTACAGATTGCATTTCATATGGCCATATGGGAAGAGTTTGAATTCAGTTTTCCAATAGAATCATTTTAGCATACCATTTCCTCTTCTGGGATTTAATTCTGCCTTTCATGACTGCCCAGTTGAGTGGTACTTTTAGCAGCCAAGTCCTTCCTTGCTTTTCTGTGTAGGTCTCCCTAACAGGCCCCAGAAGTTACACAGGAAAAGGAGCATCATTATGACCTATGAAAAACAGCAAGGAGTGAAAAGAGCCATCTTAAATGGAAAACTGAGCTTAAAAGGCAGAGAATGATGATGAATCAGACATTCCTAATATAGTGTCCAGAAGAATAGCTTCTATTGCTTCATTTTCATTCACTCACTCCACACTTCCCCAAACTCCAGGCTTCTTAGGAAGGAAGGGAGCTCTACAACCCCAGCCCTCTGCTTCTGCACATACACTACTTCCATGGCCCTGGGGATATTCATAAGCTATCTTTCATTTATATGTCAAGTCTTTCTCAATTCCCATTTTAAATATATTGTGTTAAAACATGCGTGTAAAGTAAATAATACTCACAAAGTCCCTTTATTCTTATAACATTGCTACAGATAAAATACCTTCTGAACAATGCTAAAAAGTATCTCATTTGAGATTTTTATATGCCCTCAAAACCCCAAATATTTTTTACTCTTCTTCCTTTTCTTCTACTTAGGAAATAAAGGATACCAGGGGGGAATATTAGCTTTTGAAAGTCTAGTTAGGAAAATGAGAGCTTCTGAAGGAGATAGGGGCCGTGTCAAAATCTCCTGAAAACATTTAAAAATTTCTCTTAAGATCCATTAATTTCAAAACACTGTTCTTCCATACCTGAGAATCATTGGCATGATGAGAGAGAATTACTCCTGGAAGGGTCAGCTATATCTTAATACCAAAATGGCTAAGATCTGATGATCTTGGCATCTCCTTATAGAATACTTTTTTCCATCCCCAATCTGTGACTCTGTGTACGTGTGGGTGTGTACACACGCATGCATGCATGTGACCAATGCAGTGAATGTAGTGCCTTGAAAAGCACTGGGATCAATTACGGTTGTCTTAGTCTTTACTTACATGCATGTGCACACACTCCTGTTCCTCTCACCCCACTGTCACATATAGTTATCATACCTGTAAGGTCCCTTTGTTAACACCTTACTGAGGATTCTGGTGGGAAAGAGATGGCACACTTAAACTGGGAATAACTGGGGAAGGTTTATTGACAAAGATGTGGTTAGGAAATCAATAGAGTATAGTGTAGTTCCATGGGCATTAACTCTCCCAAGTCGGAAAAATCAAGGGGACTGAGAGGTTAATGGAATGCAAAGAAGCTGAATGAAGAGATTTGCCTGCTAGCAGTTGTGACTATGATGAAAGGAATACAGCCAACTTGTGATGACCCACAAGGAAGGTTTTGGGGTGAATAGATACCTTGAACTCATTTCCTCCCATCCACTAATTTCCTTCCCTTGCATCCCATTGGCCAATCCAATAGGAAACTGGAGGGCATGAGAACCCATGGAAACTGGAGGAACAGGTCAGCTTCTAGAGGTGCAGAGAAGGGTAGGGGAAGGTAGAAGATGGACCCAGTGGGGCAAACAGAAGACAGGGAGCTAGGTAAATAGATCAGCATATCCACAAAATTGTGAGAAGGGCCATATCAAAGTTTGGGAAAACACTAAGGATCACTCTAATATAAATTCTAAGTTACCTCTTAATCCTCCTAGAAAACAACTTAATGAAACCTTGCTATTTCAAACACTTTACATTTATCATGTCCTTATCCATCACAATAACTGTTGTAAGGTAGGTAATATTATTCCTATTTTACAAGCTAGAAACTCCAGAAAACAATATTGAGTTTTCTACTTCTCATAAACTTGTCCAAGATCACAGGTAACTGAAGCAGAGCTAATATTTGATGTTCAGCTTGAGTAACTCCAAAGCTGGACTATTTCTCTTTCTCATCATTACAGTTCAGTGTAGATTAAATGAAACAGCAATGTAAGAAATTGCTTGTACGATATCCTGGCTGTGTATAGAGTTATTACTCAGAGAAGGTGATAGAATTTGAGCCCAAATGGGTTAGAATGTTTAGTTTAATCAAAGGTACTTAACATTTTTATCTTTTAAAATCTGTTTTAATATTGTCAATGCCCCATCCCTGTCCCTTAAACTATTCCATTTCAAGGGGCTCTGGATGATTCCCGGTTGCTAGTACTTACACCTGGAAGCACAAAAGGCCAAATTGCCATTGTGCATGACAACCCCACAAGTACCATAAACACCGCTGAGCACAGGCTTCAATTGATGATTCTTAGAATTTGCTGTAAAAATGTCCCAGTTACCTTGCAACTCGTGGATAATTGTGAGGTGTGTTTTGTACTTTTCTCTAGAGTTTTCCCATAATATTAAGATCTCGTTTCCCATACTTGGTGGTGAGCTTATTAATACATGTACCCATCATTTGTGCTGCTTTTCCTCCCCTGTTATCACTTCCCATCTCCCTAGTGGTAGTCTCTGAACTTCTACCTGCACTCACATTTTTCTGAGCCTGCTCAAACTAGAATAATTTATACCAGAAGTTCTTATGCCAGTTTTCCTAAGGAGAAGCTTCTCAGGAGAAGATTCTAAAATGCGATCACTTGCAGACTGGATGGTGTAAAGGCAACATTGTTACTGGAAGTGCAGTATTGCTAACCCTTAACATGTGGTAGCACCATGGTTTCTAAGATCCTCATCTGTGATGAGTTGGAATAAAAAAGAGGTACACGGAATGATGCTGGCCTATGCAATATCTCAAGTGTTAGAGAAATATGGCTGTAGTTAAAATTAAAAAGACAACAAATTTGGTTGGTGTCATTAATGCAGTGAAATCTGAAAATAACTGGCTCAAGTCAGCCAACTCCCAATTCAAAAGCATAATAGGGAAGCCCAAATGTATCCATGGTTGCATTTAATGATACTTGTATTTCCTGTAACCATAGAGTAGAAACCCCTAGACTTCCTGAAATCATTAACAGCAGGAGATAAAAATCATAATCTGTGAGGAAAGGGAAAGATGATACACAGATTGGAAGACAGAATTGTGAAGTCCATGTTTTCCCTGAAATGTGTGATTGACTTAGACTTGAGCCAGCATCCTTCCTGTGTGCAAGTTCATCAGGAAAAGATGAAATCTGCAAAGCTGTCAAGAACATGTACCTTGGCTGAGAGTTTTTGGAGCTAACTTTCAGTCTCTTTTTGCTTTAATGAGACATTGAATTATTCCAAGCAGCCAGCACTCTCTTCCAGAGTGGTGCCTAGGAACAGAGCATGCTGCTATGCCACATGAGATAAACAATTACTCTGAAAACTGAGACAGGCAATCAATTAAATAAATAAGATACTGTAGGCAAATAGCCATTTGCAAATGAAATGTAGGGTGGCAAAGATACTAAATAAATATGAAATTTAATCTATAATTATGATCTAAATAAATCTAAGTACAGGGTCAGAGGGTCCAGAACTAAAACTGGAGGACTGGCCCAGAGGATCTAAATTGTTCACTGGGAATGGATGCAGCAGTGAAAAAAGAGATGAAGACAGTTCTTTACTGAGCCTCCAGGTGATTCTCCTAGTAAGGATTCCCTAAGTCTGTGGGAGCTTTGGACAGGATTGCTATTTTATGCCTGCCCACAGAGGACATTGTGGGATTATAGACCAATGTGAGGAAAATGCCAGTGAAGAAAGCATTGCTGTTCTGAAGGAATTATTGACAGTGATCCTTTCCCTTTCATAAACATCCTGGTTTTTAAAAATATAATTTATAGTGTTACCCTAATCATCTATTATTCACAGTACTACTCATTATCGAGAAAATGGGTAGTCTATTACTAATACTAATGTGTCATGAGAAGTAGGCAGGATGTAGAGCCAAAGGATCTGGCTTAGTGCTCTCTGTTCATATCTTACTAAGTGTTTCAATTAGGGTTTTTATTATTATTATTTCAGATTAATATGAGGGTATGAATATTTTGTTTTCATTTCTAAAGTAAAGTTCAAGTTGTAGTTGAGCCCTTCACCCCAAGGGTGCACTGAACACCCTCACATCATGCACATTAAGTGAGATCCCTCTAATTGCTCTACCTCCTGCCCCTCCCCTTCTCTCTTCTCCCTTCCCTCTTGCTGCGTTATGTTTTTTCTTTCCTGTGGGCATATATCAACTAGATTTCTAGAAAATTAGCCAGAGTATTTTCTTCATGGTAGTGTTGTGAGAATACAAAGCATCCTACCAATGTCACCTATTATTGCTATTAATCCTTTGAGTCACGACTGTTAGAATTCAGGATGAGGCCGATGTGCCCCAAGATTTGTGGTATGACCCAATGTCTAATTTCTGGATGACAGTGACCCATGAGACACATGAGAAACATAAGTCTGTACCTCAGATTTTGGCTTATGGGACTGTGAAGAAACAAGGGCCTAAGCTCCTGCTCTCTGAAGCCTATTGCTGTGCTGGCATAGAGCCCACACTTCTCATGCACTGCTCTCAGACAGTGACAGCATAGGGGAAACTATGGCAGGCCCAAGCCAGGGAGATGTGGGACTTCTCCCAAGGCCAACCTTTGCTTGAGGAATTTTTGACAGTATCACCAAACTTTCCTTAGATCCTCAGGGCAGCCTATGAAGCTTCCACTCATCCTTCCTTCCCTCCTCTCTCTTTTTCATTTAGGTCCAGGCTTGTATGAAAGCTTGGCAGCTCTACTGGCCTCTCTCTCTCAGTTCCTGCCCTATTCTCTCTCAGGCAAATACCCCTAATAAATTTCTTGTCATATTTCAGCATCTGTTTCTCCATGAGCCTAAATTAACACAATGTTAAAATATAATAAAGTTGCAAGTATTCAAAATATGCATATTGAGGCATTGATATTATTGAGGTTAAAACAAAGCCACTTATTTTTATTCATATTTTACTATTTAATACTGTAGGTGTAAGAATAAATGCTTTCATCTTGGCTACTCAACACAGCTATTTTCATTTTCTCCTAGAAGGAAAGATGTGGTTTGAAAGAACTTTTGTTGCTTCTACGTTGAAATATGTGAAAGCAGGCAGACAGATCAGCACTCCTCTGGCCAGCCTTGCCCAAATAGTCTTGCCTCCTAGAAATGATTTTCCTCTTACTTTCCCTCAGTTTGATTCTTTGATTCAATTTGATTCTTCAGCATCCAACTTAGATGCCCTTTAAGAAACCTTCTCTGAAAATTCCAAAAACATTGTTTGTTCACCTTTTCCATCTGTGTTAATACATTAAAGTGATCAAAGCTTGTCTCTGTTAAACTGATTTATCTTAGCTATATTAAAAAAGAACTTGATGGGAAGATGATAGAACAGAGGTATTTTCAGAAAGTGTGTTAAAATTATCTAAGAAAATAGTTTTCAAGCCCTTCAGCAAGCATTTACTACTAGACTAATGATAAACTAGTCTGAGCCCCTTCTTAAAGTAGACCCAACAGGACCTCTTTTGGGCACCATTTTTATGGCCATTAGTGAGTTTCTGGTATCATAAGCCTAAAACATTCCATTTCTTTAGAAATATTCAGTGACTTTTCAAATCTCTCCACCCACTTACAAATCTCATTTGCAGTTTAATTCTTGAAGTTTACAAATGAGAAATTTCTTTGAGGCAGCTGAAAATGAAATTTGTAAGAGAGAAGTTGAGGGGAGTCAAATGCAGAATAGGGCCTGAGAATGGGGGTCTAAAAGAATGGTAATGATGTGATTCTCAATATTTTCTGTAGGATCATCCATCCAAAGCCAGCCTGAGTTTTTTTCTCCTAAAGAGTAAGCCCTTGAAGGGCAGAGATCCTGTCTAATTAGTGCTTCAGAAACTCACCGAATGTAGTTTAAAGGTGGATGGATAAAGGGCAGCCAGTCTGAGACAGTTTGTGCTAACTGTATCTGTTTGTGGGTCTCTGTCTCCTAGGTCTGACTGACAACTAAATCCATAGTAGACATAGCTATATGTCAGTGCTGTGTTTTTGTTCCTAGGACTCAGTAGGGATCTGTCTTCCTAAAGCTACTCCAAAGAGGCACAGTCCAACTGGAGAACTGGACTATTTAAGCTAATCTCCTCAGACCTCATTCCATGTTTCATGTTCCAGGCCCCGTCATTCTGTGAATGAGACAGCATATACCAATCAGCTACAGTCCCTTCTCAGGTACCTACCTTATTTGTATTGATATTAACCAGAGACTTCTGGAACAAGAGATCTGGTGGAATGAGGTTATTATCTCAAGGTCACCCCAGCAATTAGTACCAGGCATTTAGAAGCTGTTTCCTAACCCTGGCATGATACTTTTTTCTATTAGAGGATGCAATTTCATGTCTGCCATATGTTTTGAATTCCTCTAAATGTTCCCATTTTCTACTTGGAAAATGTAAATTTCATATAAGCTCTGTCTGACCTTTAGTTTTCCACAGTCTCATTGTTATTTTATTTATCTGTAAGACTCAGCTGGACTGAATAAAGCCTCAGTAGAACAGGGCTTTCTTTCCCTGAGGACAATTTGTCCCCCCCTCCTGTTTAGTTAGACTGCACCTGGCTTTGCAGGTAGATGCGGGTTCTTCAACCCTCAGCTGCCCCAGGATCTTTAGACCTTGACTCATAGGCCATGGAGTTTAAAGTGGTTTGAGATAAATGCATAATTCAAGGTGCCTTTCCATCTAGTAGCATTTGAGTTTGGTGACAATGAAACCCGGGAGTGAATTTTCAGGCAATGTAGCATAATTTGTGATTAAGGTTCTCAGTAATATCTAACCTTTAGTAAATGCCAACTGCATAATGCTGGCTGGCATGCTTTCTATAGACACTGTTCTGTAGTCGGTGTAGCCAGGCCATAAGACATCTATTTAATAGAACTCTAATGGGAACTGACCAGGATCTGACTGCAGAAGATTAAAAATGACAATGCTAATTGACTGCGGAGGCATCTACATGAAGAGGGGCTAGAAAAATCATTTAAGTCTAAATGAAATTGGACTGATTTGATATTTGAAAAAAGTATTACCTTCCTGCTATTTGGCAGGGAGAATTAACTGCTTCATGTTTCTAAGAAGAATCTTTGTGAAACAAGGGGCTACAGTGGTTGGGAAAAGAACTTTCCTCAGCTGGATTAGGAAGAATAATTGTAGCAGCTAAAGGTGTCATTGGTACCACAATCATAGTGCTTAACAATTGGTGAGCAGTGCCGGTGTCTAAGTTTGGAAGAGTTCTAGAATAGTGAAGGATGGCTTGGTCCTCATCCCCATCAAGGACAGAACGCCAAAAGGATTTAGCTGCTGATGGAAAATGTGGGTTGAATTATTAATGTAAAAGGTCTTTAAATGAAAAAGATTGAAGAAATACAAACTATTGAAATTTTAAAGTAAATATCTCTCCAACTGATTTAATCACTATTAGAATCTTCTCTAATTCTTAATGAATTAACAGATGTGTACCGCTTTCTCACCCATCAGCTACACCTTGCTCACATGAGGTCAGGAGGATTTGCACACATATTCTCTTCTTTCCCTTCTTCTACATTGTACCTACTCATCGAACACCTTCCCAAACCTCCAGAACAAGTGAATGTGCACTGGTACCATTGTGCTTAAGGCCGCAGAGATCAAAGCCTATGTGAAAATTGTGGTTCAACCATTTGCAAGCTCTGTGACCTTTGGCAAGTTACTAATCCTCTCACAGCTTCAAGCTTCTCTGGTATTAAATGGAAAGAATAGTAATTACAATTACTTTGTAGGGTTGCATAAGTAATAAATATAAAGGGTTTCTGTCATTGTTATAATCTTTTTTTATTGTTTGGAATTCATTGAGGGTAGAAAAATTAGGATATATTGATTGCACATGTTAGGTAAAGTTCCTCTTATAATTGTGTCCTGTCCCCAAGAGGTATGCCATACACCATGAGACCCATTCCCCCCTCCTCTCATCCCACTTCATCATTCCCCTCCCCCACCACGTTGTATTAGCTCATCTACTGCCTTCATATTAGAATTAGCAAGAATTGGATTCTTGCTTCTCCATTCTTGTTATGCTTTACTAATAAAAATGTGTTCCAACTCAATCCAGGTTAATATAAAAGATGTGAAGTCATTGTTATAATCTTTCATATTCCTGTACTTTTCATTCTTTGTTATTTTGTATTAGTACTCTAATATGTATATATATTAGAACATGTATTGATGTGATTATTTGGTACATATCAGTCTTTCCAACCTCAAAATAAATCCCACAATGTTAAGGAGTTTACCATTGGATCCCCAAGACCTAGAATAGTGCTAGTTCATATTCAACACTGATTAACTATTTGACTGAACATATGAATGAACAGTGGCTTCTATTGGCAGCAACTTACAACTTTGTACCCTGTGAGAAATGCAGTCATTTCTACCCTCAACTTTCCACTAGTTGGCTCAGTGCTTTTTATTCTTGCAGCCCTGCTGAGGTAATATAGCTCTTGGAATCTCCAGACCACTTCTTATCAGTGACTCCAGATGTCATTGCCTGTTGTGCTCCTGAGAGGAATAATTCTCAACCCTGGTAGGTCATGAGGTAAAAAGTGTTCTGAACAATTTGTTACTGGTAATGGCAATGAGACAAAATTTGAAAAAAAAAAAAAGATGCTATTTTTATTTTTGAGGTAAAGTTTGTAAACAGTGAAATGAACGTTCTTTAAATAAACACTTTCATGAAGATTTTACAAATGTGCACCCGTTAATAGAACATTTCCATCACCTCAGAAAGTTACCTCTTACCTCCATCCAATCTCCAACTCCACTAGGCTGTCTCTGTCAACACAGATTAGTTTGCTATTCTTGAACATTATAAAAGTACAGTGATCTTTTATACATGGCTTCAGTTCCTCAACATATCAATTTTGAGATTTATCCATATTGCTCTGTATTTCAATGTTTACTTCATGTCTTTATTCTTGAATAATATTTTATTATGCAAATGTAACTTACTTTGTTTATTAATGCTTCTGCAGATAAACATTTGGGTTGTTTTTGTTTCAGGGTAACTATGAATTAAACTTCAGTGAACATTTTTGTATATTCCTTTTTGTGGACATGTCCTGTGATTTCTCTTGAGTAAATAAATACCCAGGAGTGATATCACTGAGTGTTAGGGTATATGCATGTTTAACTTTATTAACAAAACTGGAAAACATTTTTTCAAGATACTTTCATACTTGAAAGTATAAAAATTTTGAAAAGTTTGAAAATTTTAGTTCCTCTCCATCCTTGTCAACACAGGTATTTTCAGTCATTAATATTAGCCATTTTAGTGGGTATGATACCTAATTATGTGTATTAAAATTTTTTTCCAATTGACAAGTAATAAGAACCATTTTGTGCCTTTCTGGACCATTCCCAGGTCTTCTTTTAAAAGGTGTCTCTTCATCTTTTGCATATTTCTCTCAATAAATGTCAATGGATTGAATTCACCACTGAAGATGCACAGGCTGGCTGATTGGATAAAAAAGCAGAAGTCATCCATGTACTATCTCAGGAGACACACTTAGCCCTGTAGGATGAATTAAGACCCAGGATTAAGAGGTAGAAAACAGTATTTCAAGCAATGTAAATCAGAAGAAAAGAGGGCTTACAAATCTTATTTTCAGATATAAGTGAATTTAAAGCAACTAAAGTTAAAAAAAGATAAAGATGGACACTTCATATTGGTTTAGGAAACAATGCAACAAGAAGACATTTCAATTACAAATATTTGTGCACCTAAGTTAAACGTTCCCAGATTTTTGAAATAGACCTTAATTAGTCTGAGCAATATGATATCCCATAACACCATAATATCTGGGGATTTTTAACACCTCTCTGACAGAACTGGACAGATCCTCTAAACAGAAACTAAACAAAGATAAAAAGGACTTAAATGTGACCTTAGAACAAATGGGATAAATAGACAAATACAAAACACACCATTCCAAAGTTAAGGAATATACATTTTTCTCATCAGCCCATGTTATATACTCCAAAATAGACCACATCCTAGGATACAAATCAAACCACAGCAAAATTAAAAGAATAGAAATTAAACCATATATCTTCTCAGATCACAAGACAATAAAGGTGGAACTCAGCTCCAAAAAAACCGTTCATCCCCATACAAAGACATGAAAATTAAACAACCTTATGCTGAATGATAGTCGGTTTCAGGAAGGGATAAAAGAGGAAACCATTAAGTTCTTCAAACGTAACAACAATGAAGACACAGGTTACCAAAACCTGTGGGAGACAGCAAAAGCAATCTTAAGATGAAAATTTATCACATTGGATGCCTATATTTGAAAAACAGAAAGAGAGTGCATTAATAAACAATAAACTCATGAACCATCTTACAGAATTGGAAAAAGAACAACAATCTAATCCCAAATCCAGCAAAAAAAAAAGAGAAATAACCAAAATTAAATCAGAGATTAATGGAATTGTGGAACAATAGAATCATTCAAAAAATTAACAAAACAAAAAAGCCAACAAAATCAATAAAACCTTGGCCAGATTAACTAGAAACAGAAAAGTAAAATATCTAATAACCTCAACCAGAAATGGTAAAGGGGAAATAACAAATGATGCCACAAAGATACAAGAGATCATCTCTGAGTACTATAAGAAACTCTTTGCCCAGAAATTTAACAACATAGAGTAAATGGATCTATACCTCGAATCACACCCTCTCCCTAAACTTAACCAAGGAGAAATAGATCTCTTAAACACACCAATTTCAATAACTGATATAGAAGAATCAATAAATATCTCCCCCCCAAAAATGCCCTGGTCCAGATGGCTTCACCTCAGAATTCTAGCAAACCTTTGAAGGTTTGATAGAACCTATATACCTATACTGCAGAAATTATTCCAAATTATTGAGAAGGAAGGACTCTCCCCCAACACATTCTATGAAGCAAATATCACCCTGATACCAAAACCAGGAAAAGACCCAAATTTTTAGAGAATTTCAGAATTTTAGAGAATTTCGGATCAATTTCACTAATGAATATAGATGCAAAGATTCTCAATAAAATTCTAGCCAATAGATTATAGGTAAATATTTAAAAAATTGTTCATCATGCTCAAGTAGGTTTCATCCCAGGGATGCAAGGCTAGTTTAATAATTCATCATATCACAGAAGCAACATCAAAGACCATACAAACCTCTCAATAGATGCAGAAAAGGCATTCTGTAAAATTCAGCATCCTTCTTAGCAAAGTATCTCAAGAATGGAAGAAAAAGTATCCAATGTACTCAGCCCTATTATGAAACTAATTTATAGCTTTCATAGGAAAACTATAACCCAATTATAGCTTATAACAATATGCGGAAAGGGGAGAGAGAGGGGAGGGGAGGGGGGAGGATGTGTGGAGGGAGGGTGATTGGTGAGATCACACCTATGATCTATCTTATAAGGGTACATGTGAATTTTTCTAAAGGTAGAACATAAATGTCTTAACACAGTAACTAAGAAAATGACATGAAGGTTATGTTAACCAGTTTGATGAAAATATTTCAAATTGTGTATAAAAACAGCACACTGTACCCCATGACAGTACCAATGTACACAGCTATGATTTAATAAAAATAAAAAAAAGACTAAGAAAAAGCTACTTTTTCCTCTTGCTCTAATTCAAGTTTATCTTGAGAGATATTGTACGTGAGTTTAACTAATTCCTGTCTTCCTGACTTGGAAATCTTTAGCTCAGTCTTCTCTCCTGGACAACAGACTTGTATTAAGTCAGGGTTCTCTGAAGAAATAGAACAAATGAAATGCATATAGATATATAATGGGAGATTTATTATGGAAATAAGAGTGCATAATTATGGAGGCTGAGAAGCCCCACAGTTTGCAGTCTTCAAGCTGGAGAAATAGGAAAGCCAAGTGGTATAATAATCTGAAGGCCTGAGAATCAAGTGGCATAAGTCCTGGAGCCTACAGGCCTAAGAACCAGGAGTTCCAATGCCCAGTGGCAGCTTAAGATGGATGTCCTGGCTCAGGAAGAGTGAGAGAGAAAATTCACCCTGCTTTTGTCCTTTAGTTCTATCTCAGCATTGGATAATGTCCACCTACATTGATGAGAGTGGATCTTTTTAACTCAGTCTGCTGATTCAAATGCTAATCTCTTTCAAAAACACCTTTACAGACACAGAAATAATGTTTTACCAGCCATCTGGGCATCCTGTAGCTCATTCAAGTTAACACATAAAATTAACCATCACAAGAACTCTTTTCTTCAATGCTTCTGGATATCTCCTCTTCACACCTCAAAGAAATTTAAACTCATTATTTTGAAAATGTCCTATAGCCATTAAGTTGGTGTTCCAGTTACTCACACTGCAAGCTGGTAGTTGCTCTTGACTCTTCCTTCTCTCACACACTTAATCAAGTTCAACTAAATAGTGATGAAACTTTTCCACCTCTCTATGCCAACTGTCAGTGCCAGGATCAATCTTTCTTATCTAGGCCTTAAAAATTAAGATTTCTAGGATTGAAAGCAATAGAAAATGTTTATGGCAACTTGAGCACCTTATGAAAATATAGATTGCTTACCAGTCATTTCTCTGAAAAGGTTAAGATAAGGACAGATTCAGCAACCCTATAAATTCATGGTTTTTCTCTAGAGAGTTATAGTATTTTAGAAAGATAACAACAGCATATGAATATCTCAAGTGAGGTAGAAGTTAATTCTCACTCTGAAAATCCAGAATCAGTATTCTTCATTATCAGGGATTCTGTTCTAAGTCAAGATTTGGAGAACCAAGACTTTTACAAACTCTTGGCATCTAATGGACCTGGGCTCATTTTCATCAAGGGGTGAGATGGGTAAGAATATGGAGGGTTATACATGGGAGACTTTTTAGGTAAGCCTGGAAGTGCCCCATATAATGTCCATTTGCATTTCCTTAGTTTTCAATCAGTCTCATGGCTACATATACCAGTAAGGGAAGCTGAGAAATGTTTCCTGGCTGTGTGCAAAGGAAAAAAGAGAATAAATTTAGAAATTAGCTAGTAGTCTCTGATAGAACCTAACTTTCTGTCACCACATATATACACATCTTATCCTTTTTTCCATAACAAGAACATGCTCATCCCCTATCCAGGACAGACATTTCAAAGTTAATTTCTCCAGCTCAGTTTTCAGGTCTCTAATTAATAAGCAATACTCACCATCAGGATCTAAAATGACAATATATGTAAACTTGCCGCAGGTGCTATATATGCAATGATGCTAGAGGGACAGGAACAACACAGAACTCCCATGAAGGAAAGGGAAGAATAAAACATAGATAGCAGACGTGTTCTAATTACAAATTCTTGAGGGAAAAATTTGTGAAGGTCTCTATCACAAATAGGGAAGCTTTTTGATTAGCCCTTAATTCTTATTCAAGAAAGATAATTCTAAATTTGAGCATCAGACTCCATTTTCTATGTTTTTTTTTTCTCTTGTACTTCATCTTCCATGGCTGTATTTTGAATTGGCCTTGGGGGTCTATGGTCCCTTGGAGTTTTTGCTGTTTTACATTCCTTTTACTGATTAATAGTTTGGGTGGTATTGAAAATTGTTTTAAGACTGAACAATAAAAACCTTTTTTAAATTCAAGGTCAAAAGTTTTTTCCAGTATTATACAATTCTCTCAAAAACCAATATTTTTCCCCACTATTTTTTTGGAAGTCCCATATGATAGTAAACATCTCTCAAGTCCTTTCATAGATATAATTACCAAGCCTGATATTTCTTTTTGATTTCTTGGTGCCTATGGATTTTTTCCTCTAGATTTAATCATTGCCACATTGAAGCCACTTGATATAGTAGTGGGAAAGCCCTTGAATATGGCTGTCACTTGCCTGATGGAGAAGTCTTGAAGATTTTTTGAGTCTTACTTACCTTTTACTATTTGGGTCCTAGATGCAGGTGGCTTTTCTAACCCTGTAAGACTCATGGTCTTGGGACATTTCCATTCTGTGTACTCTGCATTTAAGAGTTGTAACTTCTTGCTTAAGCTTGTAATTTTTTTTCTTGTAATGCTTTGTTAAAAATAGCCAAGATAAGCCAACACATAGTTATGCTCTACTCTTAGAGCTCAAGACAAGTAGTGTTCTAAGTAGCTATAGATGCCTGCTCCACCCAGTGTGTTGCCTCTAGTCTACATAATGTACCTCTCCAATTTCCCAGTCTGTATTATGCTAACTGCCAGGCCACTGTGATCATGCATCCTACCATGTAAATAACTTAATTAGAAAGGTTCATTCTTATCCCTCTTCTTATTTCAGTACCCATTTCAGAGTGTAAGTACTTAATATTTTTTGGATAAGGGAATCACCTGAGTTAAAGAACTAGTCATGAGGTAGCTGGGTGGACAGTTAAGATGACTTTTATGTACACTTACCTATTCTGTCCTTCTTTTCTCAAGTGTGAAATGAGGAGATTGATGAGTCGATGACTTCTAGCTGAAGTGTTCTACATTTCTAGTGATTTATGCTTGTTCTCTCTTTTCACCTTCAGGCAGCTTCTTCACAAAATAGAAAACAAAAGTGAGGAGCAACGCAGGAAATAATGCATATATTTCCATCTTTTCTTTTTCTTTATTCATTTGTCTAAAAGTCTGTATTGCCTTCTCTTGCCACATTTTGTAAAGAATGTGCAAAGATGAGTAAAACATTCTCCATGTCCTCAATGTACTCTTGGGAAAGTTATGAATATAGCCTCATTACTAGATGAGTGCGTTCTGATGTCTTAGGCACTCTAATAGTGATCTGTGAAAAGTGCTATGGAAAGAAATATGTTACTTTTCAATGGGTGCCAGGTAAAGAATCAAACAAAAAGAGAACATCTGAGCTGAGCTTTCAAAAAATAATGGGATTTAACAGGAATAAAACATAGAGCAGGACATCTCAGCAAAGGGACAGTTTACAGAAAGGACATAGAGTTATGAAAATAAAAGGTTTATTTGTTTCAGAATTGAAAATTCATCTAGGATATAAAAAGATCTATTTTCTCCTTCCTTTTGGCAAAATCTAAGGGGGGAGTAAGAGAGAAGATTGAGAAAATACCATAAAATTAGTTTTAATCCTAATGGTTGAGAAGAAATATTTGTGACTGAAATTTTTTCTCCTAAAAAACTTCATTAACCTATTTTTACTCATTGCTTTTTCTCACCTTTATATCCTTAGTTAAAAAAAGAAAAGAAAAGAAAATTCTTATGGTTGATGAAATTTCTGTAGCCGTGTGCTGATTTTTATATAATTCCTTATAATCTTTGAGTTCATTTTTATTTTCATATAAGGCTTATATGAAATTCTTACGGGCTAATTCCCAGATGAACATCAAAGGTACTAATGCACAGTAGCGTATTTTCAGAGAAGCATATCTAAATCCTATTTTCTTATTTTTTTTAACCCCAAGTGAATTTAGTATCTGTTAGGAGAGAAGGAGCAGGTAGTAAGTATCCACCATTTATGAGAAAGAACAAAAGAATTGTTTCCTCCCAGAAGGATAATCAAATACGTGAACATCCAGGAGATGGTTCTAGAACAGGGGAATAATGTTTGGGAATTGCGGGTGAGTGTTCAGAATCACTGCCACACAAAGCATTTATTAAGAGAGGATGGGAGTTGTCAGTCCAGACGTAAACAGCCAAGAGTTGAAAGGCTGACGCACTCAGTGTCCACAGAGCTGATGCTACTCCTTTTTGTTCTTTTAGCCTATTCTGTTATTGATGTGTCACAATCATTTGCCTTGCAAAGCTGCCTCCTATTTCTAATTAATTGCAGATTCTAGCCTCCAGAGCCCATCTCCTTCTCACCTACAAGGAGACTGATAAATATTGGAAGGCAGGTGGCCACCTCAGCCTGTGCAGAACCAGACCATCTGGGGTGTGATTGTGCTGCTGGCTGGTGAGAGCCAGTTGGGAAACAAACTGCTTCAGAGGCTCAGGGTCAACCAGTGGAACTCCACGCTCAGGGGGAGGAACTAAGAAACAGAGCTTTGCACTTTTAAACTGGCATGATAGAAGATAAAATTAGAAAACTATGCTCAATTTGCTCCATCCCAGTAACTCAGTTAGACTTCAGGCATTCCCTGCACTCATCTGTGTTTCTGTAATGCAGCATGTATTAACTGGCTCGATACTCAAAGGTTTTAAATGTTTTGTATAAATTTGCTCACTGACCGTTCCTTATCTGTAAAATAGCAGCTCTGGTACAGTCCACTTCTAAGACCCTGTCCACTTCTAAAAGCCAGTGTTTCTGTGGGTTGGTGGGACGTGACCGTGGAAGCCTCTGACAAGTGGATGGGAGTGACTGAGCATCTCTTAAGATTCTGAACTGTTTGGAGTCTAGTTTCTTGTGCTTCAAAAAATGCCAATGATCCAACAAAACTAATTTCTTTAATCAGAAAACACCTACAGCTATGGCACTATGAACAAACAAAACCTCATATCCATACGTAATATGATTTTGTTTTGTAGGAAAAGGAGTTTCAATTGAAAAGATTGTCACAAGAGTACATAGCAAGCAAACTCAGACCTTTTCATGATCCTTCACTTATGGGTATGTGTGTGTGTGCATGTGTTTTATATTATATAGATCTCAAACATATACATGCATCAGAACTGATTCAATGTTTTTAATGTCTAAAATCCATGATTTATACATAGATTAACTTTTATCAATTCATCTGTTACTCTAATCAGAGCTTTAAGAAAACTGAAGGTAACAAATTAGCATTTTCAGTACCTTTTTATACTCTTTGAAGATGATGAGTCAGTATGTTCAGCAGCTTTGTATACGCTGAATTTATTAAAAGAGATATATTCAATCTATTTCTGATTGAATCCCTGCTATAGAAATTGATGACCCTTTGATACAGTTAATTCCACTAAAAGTAATGTTTTAAGTGCAGCTCATTGCACACAACTCTGTACTTAATGACAGATACAAAGAAATAAAAATTGTCTAAAACAAAGAAAAAAAGAAATGAAAGATTATACTTCTTGACAGTTTGAAGAAGAAAAAATAGAAAGCTCACAATGGAGAGAAAAAAGAGAAAATCAGAAATTTAACAGAAGAAGACTTTAAGATTTGATTCCAGGGATGAATTTAGAAAGATCAATACCCAAACAAAGATGTAATTAGTAAAGAAGGTGAAGAAAAAGTATTACAAATTGGCAAAAGAAAAATAAAAATGATAAGAAGATAGGATAACAAAGGTTAGTTTCAAAATCTACATTCATTTAAATGAAGCAAGCAATTAAAAAAGTGACAAGAAACACCAAAACCGTATAAATTCTGACATCATAAATACCTTAAACATAAATTGAAGCAATTTGAATTGTATCATTAAGACTTTATTTTAGGTATATTTAGATGGATACTTCTAGGACCAAGGAGAAATATTGACTCTGCTGCAATCACTATTATGCTAAAAAGAGTAAGAAAAAAAAAAGTGTAACATGTAATTAAAAATATGTTTGGGAGAATACTGAATGAATTTTCTGGAGATAATTTGTTGATATTTTTCTCACCCAGAAGTGCCTAAATTCTACTTTTCCTTCCTTTCTCCTCTTCCAAGAGTTCCCTCAAAATGATATTATTTAGAAGAGAAACAATTCCCAAGTAGGAAATCAAGTTCCATTTTATTAGTAGCTGGGCATGTTGCAGGTAACTCCCAAAGACCTTATCATCTGGAGAATTTGGGAGTAAAGTTTTAAGAGATGATAAATCAATTGGTTTAACACCTGAATGTAGGAGCTGAACATCCCATTTCAGTCTTAGAAGTGGCATAAAGTTCAGTTGCACAATTAGAACTATGGTTTCCTTTGCACATATCAGTGGAGAAAACAGCTACACAAAACTAAAGTCCAAGTTAGCATTTCTGAAACATTTAGATTTAAAGGGACTAGAAAAAATTGTCAACAACAAGATGCGGGGTATGTGAAATAGAGTTATCTACATTTTAATTCGTTAAATAAGCACATTAAAAGAAACAAAATTTTATGTGGAATAATAACATCAACAGAGATCAGGTGTTTTAACTTTATTATGGATAGAATTGGTCCATGAATTGATATTTGATCAGTTGCAAAGTCTTCCCTGGATATTAGATTTTGCATTTTGCTTGGCACACAGTGTATAAATGTTCATGTTTCTTTAATCTGAGGAGTAAATTGTGATGGACAGAAAATCGTGAATAAAATAAATCCCAGTCAGAATACAAATGGTTTAGTCAATGCAGGAGTTTTTTCTTAGAGACTCTAGCCAAATACTTCCCAGAGTGTTTAGGAAATGAAATAATGAAATTACAAACATACTCATCATGTTTAAACATCAGTAATAGATCAATAAATGTTATCTTGATGCTACGGTAATAAAATCTGGCTGAATCTCTTTTCATAAATTATACATAAGACAGTACTTGAGAATTAGAAACTGGTTGGTCACTTTTCATGCTTCTGGAAAAAAGTGTCATTTTAATAAAAAATCAATTTTGAAGCACCTGCAGCATAAAACATTAAGTAGCAATAACACAATTTTGTCAGAAACAATTTCTCTTAAGCAACTGTAGTTTTTGTCTCTTTCTAAATAATTTACCTTACAACTGAAGAGGAGTTGGCTCAAGAAAACAGCATCTGTTTGTATTTTGATAAAGAATAATTCAATTTTCATGGAATATCCTCTACCAGTGATAACTACCATTTTAAATTCTATTGTTGCCAAAGATTTGCTTGCTATAAAATTTCATAAAAATTAAGTTTTAATAGAGGTAGTCTACTATGTCTGTTTTTCCTCAATACCTTGTGTGTGATATTCATCTATATTGTTTTATGTATTTTTAGTTATTGCATTCTCACAGATTACAACAATTTAAAAGAAAAGTCATGATTCAACATTTACATGAAAAAGATAATATAAGCTAATAAATCCATGTAAGTTATAAATATTAAATTTTAAAATTAAAAGGATGTATTTTACAAAAGTTGTTATTAATATGATGTATTGGCTTGTGTTTCATATTCTGTTGTTTTATAATTTTTATGTAGTTATTATAATAAAGAATTTCCCCTTTGTTTACTTTATTTCCCAGGACTAAATTTATTATTTTTGTTTTTATAAAAGAAACTATAAAAGAATTGTTTGGTCCCATGTGTTCTATTTGAGAAGTAGATTCTTCAGTAAAATGTGGTGTATTCTTTTATTTATAGTGTTTACATATAAAATATATCAAGATAATTATAAAAATAATAGTCAAATTGAACATAATGACACTTTCACACATGAGTTTAAAATTGTATTTTGTACACATAGAAATCATCAAAATTAATCCAAAATACATATAATGGTGATCTGAGTACCTTTTAACAACATATAATATTGGACAAAGATTAAAGATATCCTTAAAACTTCCTTTCATTCAAGTCACAGAAATAGTGAGTTTTGGAAGAAATTTTAAACAATATTCTGCACATTTATAATTATTTTTGGTGCAAAAATTTAAATCATAGCTTAAATACAAAAAGCTTGTTTACTCCATGTATCTGTTATTTTGGGGTCAACTGGTGAAGAGTACTGATGATTTGGGTTGCATAGATTTTATTTCTCTGGGGATAAAACATTGGAAAAACTTGGCTGATACCACAAACTATAATTTTGATTTATTTGTATTTTAGTCCTTTAGTTTATATCGGTCCCCTAAATTCTCATACACATTTCATTATCCATGTATCCATTAACCTTGATACCAATTAATATTTCACATCCTATGAATCTGTTTCCCTTATATCCTACATACTTGAAAAATGCTAAGACCATTACTGTTTGTATTACCCAATTACCCTGCTATTCCTCCTCTGTACAGATTTTAAATAAGTGAGGCTCAGCAAGGTTAAGTGGCTTGGTCAAATTTACATAGTAAAAGATGAAATGTGGTCATTATTCTGAGTCTTCTTTTTGGAACCCCATTGCCTTTCCCTTTATATATTGACCTGTAAGCTCTGGTCTTGGAGATGGAGGGGATGAAGACAGTGATTATCCTTCCAACTAAGACTTGGGCATCTGCAGGAACCTGCTCAGTCCACATTTTATCAGTTCGCAGGTGCCACCTAGAGGTGAAGAGAATGGGGGAAAAATCTACTAGGTCTTTTAACAATGTTTGGAGGAGGAAAGAAACAAATATCCATCTAATTCTTACATTCCAAGAAAAAAATCTACTAGGTCTTTTAACAATGTTTGGAGGAGGAAAGAAACAAATATCCATCCAATTCTTACATCTCCATTGTGAGATTCCAAAATCTCACAATGAAAATATATGTTAATAGAAAGTATAATCATTATACTGTTATTGATTCTATATTTAACCATCTCCCCTAAATGTTTACTTTGAAATTTTCTTTCACCTAAGCATGGGTTTGCCTCATCCATTTATTTACCTCTGCTCCAGGCATTTTAACAAATTTCTTGTTCTGTCTCAAATTAAATCATATGTTAAAAAATTTTACCAGGAGCCATTAGTCTGAGGCAGGTCCAATGCCCTGGGTTTCTATATAAGCAAATCAAAATCCAACTCCATGTAAAAGGTCATATTCTAGGGCAAATAGATATTGTCAATTAACCTCTAACTTTCCACTAGAATGAAGGCTACTGCTTTCCACTTAGAAATAAGTCTTCTGCTTCTCTTTAACCAATGAACATTCTATTTGCCTTGTTTCCACATTCACCCTATAAAAGTCTTCCCTTCACTCTGCTTTGGTGAAGTCCCTGAGCTGTTTTGGCCTGGAGCTGCCCAATTCATGAAACACTATCTGCTCAAATAAACTGTTTAATATTTTAATGTACCCCAACTTAACATTTAACATTTCTTTACCTATCTAAAGTCTTTATTATCTGGGTCATTTATCTCTGCTATTGCTCCTAAAATTTGTTCTCATGTGCTTTTTAAAAGAACCATAAACCATTTTGTTATATTCATATCTTGAGTAGATATTTTCTAACTGCAGACTCCTTTATACATGAAGCTTCTTCTTGAAGACAAACTCCTATTTTTAGCATTATAAAAGCATTCTATTTATAATGGATTATAGAACATAGAATAAAAATTCTAAAGGAGGATTGTATCACGTGATCTGGTTTAGTCACACAATGTCAGCAAATTTTCATCTTCCGTGTGAGTATTTAGAGATTATTTAAACACAGACACAAATACAAAAAGCCCTTAATTTTGAAATAAAAACAAAAGTTTAGACTTAAATAAAATTCTGCATAAAAATGCAGGGATATGAGCAAAAGACTTTCTAAAGCAGCATCCTGATATTTTTTTCCTTTATTTTTTAGATAGCAGTAAAACTTGTGTATAATGAAGAATCTGAAGTGCATTAATCATAAGCGTAGAGTTTTATGAATGTTTATGTTTGCTCACTTGTCAATGTACATCTGTCACATAAAAATGAGGACCATATCTAGCACCCCAAAGGGATTTCTTATACTCTTTCCCATTGAATATCCTCCACCAGAGATACCATTTAAATTCTCTTGCTGCCAAAGATAGGCTTTGCTTATTATAAAACTTTATAAAAACTAAATTTTAATAGAAGTACTCTATTACATCTGTTTATTCCTCAATACCTTGTGTGTGAGATTCATGCACACCATTTCATGCATCTTTAGTTATTGCATTCTCACAGATTATAGCATTTTGAAAGAAAAAGTCATGATTCAACATTTACATGAAAAAGTTAATTTATGCTAATACTTCCATGCAATTTATTATTATTAAATTTAAAAATTAAGAGGATATATTTTATAAAAGTTTTTGTTAATATGATGTATTTGCCTGTGCTCCATTTTCTGTTGTTTTATATTTTTGTGTGGTTATTATAATAAACTGTACAATCAGTTCTGACCAATGAAACACAAAAGGAAGAAGATGCTTGGGGCAAGTGAATGGTGATTCCAGAAGAGCCTTTTAAGGACTAGATTTAGCTAGAATGCTGCTTTAGTTTTTGTCTGAGGGCCTTTTGTCTTCTCCTGTTTTCTCCTGCCTTCTCCTGCCTTGTACATGGGCAGGGAAGTAGATTCATTAGTAAAATGGGGACTTTTATTTATTTATTTACAGTGTTCACCTTGTAGTTGCTAAATATAAAATTACCAGGAAAGGATAGAATAAAGGGTGAAAGAGAAGAACATGCATCTAGCTTTCATATCTGGAGAGTAACTGAATCCTGGAAATGCATTATGGGTATTATATACTTGTTTAGATTGTAGGAAATCAGTATTCAAAATAATCAATCTAATACAAAGAAATAGTGACTAAAACTAAAAACGATGTAACTGATGAAACATCCCTATTATGAAACAGAAAAACAAATTATAATAAACCCATGAAAAATTAAACTTAATCAAAATGCGGGAAAAAATACAATAGCTATTCTTAAAATGACAAATAGTTCAAAATTTGATCTTGGAAAATTTAACTATGTGGGAAATTCCTCATAAAAGAAAACTAAAAATGGGACAAGTTATATTTGGTAAAATCAGATGTCATTAAATAAACCAGTAAATGTTGTTATTGCAAAATATATTTAGAAAAGAATTTACACAAAAGAACAAAATTTTATAAAGTTCAAATGAGAAATGGAAAAAGTCATGAACTGTCAATCTGATCTGTTCTCCAATAAGTGATTGAAAACCTGTTAAAATCAACTAAAAATATTAAGATACTTCTTTTATATAATGAAAGTGTAGGTTCAGATAGTCTGGAATTAGCATGACAGCAATGAAATCACCTTGCCTCCTTCCATTTTCCTGCTCTGTGTCTAGAATCATGTGTTTTTTTCCTCAGGGGGTAAAGTAAACCTCTGCTTCTCCACCAACCCTGCCCATGTACAAAGCAGGAGAAGGCAAGAGAAAACAGGAGAAGACAAAAGGCCCTCAGACAAAAACTAAAGCAGCATTCTAGCTAAATCTAGTCCTTAAAAGGCTCTTCTGGAACCACCATTCACTTGCCCCAAGCATCTTCTTCCTTTTGTGTTTCATTGGTCAGAACTGATTGTACAGCCTTGGAGATGGTTTTCTACTTGGGTAGTCAGGGAATGTGAAAGAGAAGGGGTTGGAGGGATCTGTGATCTGAGGCAACCCATCCAATGTCTTTACTGGCTTCTATTATTCTCTTTGGAAACCTGAACAAAGAATTAAATGAAGCTAAGGGAGTTCTTTAACTGAGCAATTCTCATTAAAGCTTGTATGATTTTTTTAAAAAAAATTCTTGTGTTTATTTATAAACAGAGTAAAATAGTAATATTGAAAAATATCAGAGGGGACACTTCTGCTTGTCTACCTTGTAAGAATAAAATGGGAATGTGTTTCTAAACTTTTTTTTTTTTAAAACAGAGTCTCATTCTGTTGCACACACTAGAGTATTGTGGCATCATAGCTCATAGCAACCTCAAACTCTTGGGCTCAAGCAATCCTCTTGTCTCAATTTTCCAAGCAGCTGGCACTACAGGCACCTGCCACCCAGCTAGTTTATCTGTTTTTACTAGAGATGGATTCTTGCTTTTGCTCAGGCTGGTCTCAAACTCCTGAGGTCAGGGAATCTACCTGCTGTGGCCTCCTGGAGGGCTAAAGATGTCTTAATCATTTAAAAAAAAAAAAAAAAAAGCAGGATCTTAGAAACTGGTTTAGCAGTAAACAGCGAAATTACACTGATTATAGTAACAACACCTTAGTTTTAGAGAGTATTTTAGAGAAAGAGTGAAGCCATGGCAGCGCCATACCGTCATGTTGCACCATACTTTATTATACAAGGCTGCTGATTCCTCCTGAATGCTCATTATCTTTTAGCTTTGTGGCTGTTCAGTGCCCTGCTTGGTGAATTTATAGACATCATGTTTTGTTTAGTTTTTGATGAACTCAACTCAACTCAAATTGTACTACTGTTTTTGGTTGACTCTCTCTTTGTTGACATATACAGCTTTGCCTTCTCAGGTTTTCTTCCCTGCCCTATAACACCTTGCCAGATGGATATTAATTTTATTTTCTTAATTTTTTAAATTACCCTCATATTTACCCTGTTCTTTCCAACTACTCAATTTTCCTTTGTTAAGAACATAATGTTCTGTACTAATCTATTTGTAGCAATGGTTTTATTTTAAAGTCTCTGGGGGATTAGTCTCTGTTTGCTAGTACCATGGAGAGAAGCAGAGCTTTTCTTAACCTCACAGAAAATTCATTAGATCCTTCTGAGATTGTTTTGAAAGATGTGTTATTTTCTATATGGATGTTTTTAGGTATGCCTTATTAGGAAGCATGTAAAGAAATATCTGTTTCTTAAATTTCAGTGATACCTACTAGCATATATAAACGTAATAGTAATATTCAGTTTAAATAATCATTATTTGAAAGGATTATCGAATTCATAGTGTCAAATACATTTTATAAAAGTCTATTTTTTACTGCGGATGGATTTTTTTTTTTTACCCCAGGCAATGGGGACCTTTAGTAGGTATGAGGGATTTTCCCTTTATGCTTTCAGTAGTAGAAACATTCATTTGGACATTAAACAATGTAATTTTGATGTTGCTACTCATTTAAAGATCTATTAAAAAATGACATGTCATATGTAAAGATTTGTAGTGTTTCTTTCAATGATCAGTGGATCCAGAACCCAGAGAGTATGAATTAGCTTCACAGATTGTAACAAAGGCTATCACTGTGTGCTTTGCCATTGCCAGGATTGATTCAGTGTTGGGGAGCATTGCAGATCTGATTTATTCTCCCAATAGATCCAGGGAGAGTGTCATGGACAAAAAAGGACAGGAAAGTGAAAACTAGAGTTCTTAAGGGCTACAGTTTAAGAAGCATGTATTCAATGAAAATTTCAGAATGTTCTGGCATGAGTGAAAGATTCCTTGACATGTGTATCAGGAGTGTTTATATGGTCCTATATGCTTGTGTGCCCATGCTGTGTATGTATGTGCCTGTGTAATGTCTCTGAAGTCACATGAATGCTGAAATAAGGATTCTGGAGATATCTGAATAAAGACCTGAAAGAGAGGATGGAGTAAGCTCTGCCAATATCTGGTGAGGAGAATTGTAGTAAGAGGACATGTAGAGTACAGAGACTATGATGTAGAAGCACGCCCTCAGTGGCAGGCCAGGGACCAGTGTGGGAAACAAGGAAGACATTAGGTAGTTCTCAGTAGAGAAGTAAAATTAGGTTATCCAGCAGGTCACCATCCTTTGTTGAAAGGATTCAGAACCAGGGGGATGGGCCGGGAGCAGAGACTGAGGTTGTAATAACCCCAGCTAGAGATGATGATGGGTTGGGCCAGCAGTGAAAATGATGAGGAGCCATGTGCTCTGCAAATAGAGCCAAGAGGGATTGCCTAATTGAACAAGTGTGGAATCCAGAGATCCTGGCCTGGAAAATGGCAGGATTTTGTCATTTTGTATGATGGGTCAAGATGCAGGAGCCATAGATATTGGGGTAAAGATCAGAGGCTCAGTTCTGGACACGTCCTGGTAGAAATGCCTTAGTCATTCAACTGGCTATGCCAGTCATCAGTTGAGTGCATGGATTTAGAGTTTGAAGGAAAGATAAAAAGATATTGACCAGAGTGTCTTGGAATCTATGAATTAATTAAATAGATGTTATTTAAAGTCTTGGAAAGAGAGGAGTTTTGAAAATAGCCGGAAGTCAAAGAGGAAAACATGGACACTAAATGATGTTTAACATTTATTTGACCCTATCTTTAGCACGAAATTGTAGAGAAATATATAACTACTAAGCCAAGTAAAAGATCTCCATACAATGTCTTTCATCTCACATTTGGCCCATAGCAGGCACTCACTAGTTCTCATTTTGTTGTTAAATTTGCACTGTTCTTTAGTAAGGAGCTGAAAGCACAATCATGACCGTTTTGTGACTGTACCACACAAAGGTAGCCTAGATGGGCATCGGTTCCACTGAAAGCAGAGAAAGTCATGGTAGTGCTCTGGGAACTAGACACGGTATCTGAGAGATGATTATTTGGGGGAGGAGGGCGCATAACCCCTGCATCGCTGAGAGCTACAGAATGCATCGGGAGAAAGAGTGGAGACAACATTCTGCACCACAGGGGGAGGAATGCCGCAGTGACAGCGTTTTATAGAAACTGCGATAATACTCAGAGTGGAAAGAAGGTTTCTGAAATGCTACAGTTCTAATTTATTACATTTTTTAAATTTGTGTACTATCAAGATTGGTTGTTCAAGTGATATCTTAGATCTCAAAACCAATGAAAATTATTGAGATAACCTTTTCTATCCTCTAGATTTCTTATCATTGCAACACTCAAGGTCTTATGGTAAAATTTAAAGATGATAGAATTTGAGAAGAGTCAGGGAATACTTGGAAGGGGGAATATGTGTATTTCTGTTGCCATGAATACCTCAGTGTAAGAGATCTCTGGGTTATAGACAAGATATGATTCTAAGAATGTTTTTAGGTCAAATTTGTATGTAACTAAAATCCTTGATGAACAGTCTATGTACAGCAACAATATTAATAATAATAATTACACAATGGCTCATACGTAGTAGCAATAATATAGTATAATACTATAATAATACCTCTCTAATTTAATAGTAGTTACAGAAATTATTGTGTTCCTTCTTTTAATTCTCACTATATAGTTCTTTAGGAATGGGGACAGACCTACATATCAAATAACACAGGTACAAATACAAAAAAAGTTTAGACAGGCAAAAGGAGAAATTTCAAAAAAGAATATGAAATCTTAACAATCTCATGATGTTGCATCAACACTAGGCTAAAAGGAATGTTATGCATATTTTCATCTTCTAATCAAATCATCGGTAAACTTTCTATCTCAATAATTAATATTATTCACTGTCGTCCTTAGTAATAATGGATGCTTTCATCCTTTCATCTGAGTGCTGCCTTTGACTTGTTCCATCATTTTCACCTCAACCTTCATAATTGTTATGATAATGAAGCAATTGAAGCCCAGTGTTCTTTCAGTGAATGATGGCACCTGGACTTTCTCCCAATGCTTCATTATTTCTACTTTTATTTCCATTGTAGTCCCCTTTCTCTTCACCAAAGTATCATGTGGACCTGCAGTGAACTTTCACTTTGAAGATGTGGTCACAGGGTAAACACAGACTCACAAAACTGAATAAAAAGTCAAGACAAAGGTGATGCAGTCATGACAGTGTGTGAACAATGAGACCAGCTGCTGTCATAAAAATCCTGCACCAGTGAACTGCTTATGCTATGCTGGTTTGCTTACCCATGCAGAAGAAATCACAGTAAAACCCCGTCAGCTGACCACCCAGGGGACTGTACCAGACTGGTCAACACACGGAGGTAGCCACCCTAAGGAACTGGGATGACTATACTGATACATGGATGTGGTATCTGTTTGGTTTATGAAAATTAGATCAGCTTAACAAGGTGGTCAGTGTGGGGAGGTGGTCAACTATGGAGGTTCTACTGTACTTGATAATAAATTATCCTTCTGGGGAGCCTTGGGAGCCCCTTTGGAAGTACAGAATATGATAGATTGGGTTATCTGTAACCCAGGGATGCTGCATTTGCATTCACTTACTATTCCATAAAGCCTCGTTCATTCTTCATCTACTGACTTTAATTTCTCCTCTATTGGAAGCAAGAAGTGTTTTGCTTTTTAGATCCAAATCCAGGATTAGGGAAATTGTGCTCAAAACCAATGGAGAAATGGACTTTTTTTTTTTTTTCGGCAGAAAATATTCCAGAAGGAAAATAAGATTTTTAGTAGATGAATATGAGACATGGAGAGATTCAAATCTTAGCAGGATTTCTCTTCAGGAATGGAGACAGACCTACATATCGAATAACACAGGTATACAGGAGCCCTCCAGAAACAGCATTTTTGGAAAACACACACACATGCAAACACATATGATTAGCTATTACAAAGCACTATACTGATTAAAATAATGTTTGTGTGTTTTTTTCTTATTCTTATCAACCTTCAGTATTCACCAAAAAGGGTGAGCAATTATTATCACTTTAACTTCACTGATGAGAAATATTTTCTTAGCATGATAGCTAGAAACTTAGCTGAAGAATTAAATCTAACATAGCATGTGAGTTGTGGAGGTGGAAAGTCCCTAGCCAATTAAAATTGCCTACAGGAATGTTTTACTGTGGAAACTTTAATTAAAGTCCCTAGTTTCCAACTTAGGATCAATAGAGTCTGAAAGAAATGCTTTTCGCTTAAAAAAAAAAAATGAAGTGCTGTGTTTTCAGGGAAGTGTTATTAACATTATTGGTAGTAATATTAAACATTTAAGAAATTAGAAATAATAAATGTAGGAGTATTTTTTTTTCTTGAGACAGAGTCTCATTATGTTGCCCTCAGTAGAGTGCTGTGACGTTACAGCTCACAGCAACCTCCAACTCCTTGCCTTAAGCGATTCTCTTGCCTCAGCCTCCCAAGTAGCTGGGACTACAGGTGTCTGCCACAACACCTGGCTATTTTTTGGTTGCAGTTGTTATTGTTGTTTGGCAGCCCGGGCTAGATTCAAACTCACCGGTTCTGGTGTATGTGCCTGGTGCCCTAGCCCCTCCGCTACAGGTGCCGAGCCAATGTATGAGTATTTTTAAATATTGTCAAGATTCATCCATATGATGAGGTTGTACAATTGTTTTGAAACTTATCCTTTTCTTGCCAAGATCCAGGCAAGATTAAAAATTTCCTTTCTGGAAATCTGTCCTCAGAATATGTTCCACAGAGCAGTAGTTAATTCTGATGTTAATAGTTAACTTCAGTGTAATTAATGAGCATTAAAATAATAAAGAAAATTATCTTTAAAAAATATTGGGTGACACTGACATAAAATTTAAAAGGTTTCTTTACCCTATGACTTCAGTCTTTAAGAAGTAAAAGCACGTGGTAGAACTGTAAGGGGAAAAATAGTCTGTAGTGTTCTCAAAACTTATTTGGCCTTGAACACTTTATTTTTATGGGAATCTCCTGGGAATAGGTTCTCATTTGGGGAAAGACTGCAGACCCAGCCAGGCAGGCAGGGTCCCAGCACGAGCCTGGTCACTGACTACAATATGTTAGAGTTGGAGCTAAAAAATACCTGAGTTTTTCTTTCCTCTTGTTCTGCCTAGCTGAGGAATATTCCTGCTTATACTCTAAGGCACACTGGTAAACATAAGAAAATAAGTTATTTGCTTTTATGTGCTTTTCTTTAAAATGTTCCTTCCAAAAAAATAAAAAGTGGGCTATTCTTCTCTAATATCCACTGGGATTGGAGTCACTGTGTCCGTGGGTTTAAAATTATATTACTGGTATGTTCTATGAATATATTTTCAAATTTACACATTTATCTCAGATATGACCTATACTAAATTCAAGCATATTTATCATTTTTTATGCTTTAGAGTTTTATATTTGAGGGAATGTTTAAATAGAGGTTATGCCAGGTAGTTGGTGCTGCTTTATTCCTCATTCATAGTGTCATCACATTAAGTGAAATGAAATAGAATCAGTGTAGTAGTCACAGGAAGAAAATCAGATATAACATTTAAATATAAATTGAGCTACAAAGATAGGGAGTTGCTAACTAAATTGGGAAGGACAATATTGGAAGGCATTATTTGATTCTTAGAAATTTAGAGAAAAGCCACTCAGCATCTCTTTATACAACTACAAACCTATTTCTCTATGTTTTTAATTCCTTCCTCCCTCCCTCCTTCCTTTCTTTCTTCTGTCCTTCTTTTCCTACTTCCATTTCTTCCCTCCTTCCTTTTTTCCTTCTTCCTTAACTCAATATCTATCTTTATCTGCATCTTTATATCTGTATAGCTATATCACTCCTGTCATCTACCTACCAATTATCTATATCATCTATTTCTCTAGCTAAGTAACTCACTACCTATCTGCCTTGGTAAATCTATTTCTTCTTTATTTTCTGCCAGTTGAGACTGAAGTCTTTTAATATCCATGTGTTGCGATCCTGTTTCTCTGCCTGGTCCTTATATGTTGGTGCTTCCTGAAGTTCTGTTAAGTCACCTTACATTTCTTTAATTTTACCTACTGTACTGAGTGATTGTATCCCCATTCCCATGGCCAAATCTTCCTCCAATGTACCAAGCAGAAGTTTTAGCATCTTCTATTCCCTCTGCCTGGAATGCTCCTCCTCCAGAAGTTTGCAGAGGTCCCACTCTTATTCAATTTTGTGTCTTTCTTAGAAAAAGAGGTCTTCCCTGATTCACTTTTTGTGTTAGTGTTTCTCCTTCAATTTCTATTCCCTTATATCATTTCCTTTGAAAAGAAATTAATTGTTTATACTTGACATGATATTATGTATTTATAATATTTGTTAATTTATTTTTCTTCTTTCCCCATAAAAAGTATATCAATCAATCACCAACTCTTTGAGTACGAAATGTTTATCTCCTATTCCATTTCTCTAAGACTCAGGCTCATATATTTAACCACTGAAGAGAATCCCAACTTGATTTCTTCTTGAAGTTCAAACTCAGTATATTAAATGCCAAACTAACTGTGTCTCTGACTCTTATGATGCAATCACCCTTTGCATGATGTCCATTGTAGTAAATGGCACTGCCAATATACAGTTATTTCAATCAAATAACAGTTGCTCTCCTTGAGTTTATTATTCCCTTTACCATCCTAAGGTTTAATCCTTCTCCTTATTCATAAAACAAATATTTTAGGGGACATACTTTATTTTCTAGACCTTGTTTTAGACAGTGGACATAAAGTAATAGAATTATGTTCCTTCTCTAAAGAAATTTACCTTCTAGAGGCAGAGTTAGAAAATAAGGGATCTAAGAGAGCAGAAGATGATGGTTGTACACTAACATATAAGGCAAATCAAGAACTGACACCAAATAAAGTAAGAGTGTGTGCTCTGGGAACTTCTGGAAGGACATTTCAGGTGGAGGGAACAAGAAGTGCTAAATCTGTTTTGACATGCTTGTGACATTTGGGAAGATAAGAAGTGGCCAGTGGCTAGAACAGTGAGTGAAAGAAAGATGCATTGGAAATATGGCATGAGTTGGGAGTTAAAGCATGTAGAATTATTTTCCTCTTCTTTCTGATAAAAAGCAAATTTTGTAAAAATTTTACTTTCTTTCTAATGATGAGCAATTAGAAGATTGAATCCAGAGTGTATTATAAAGTTGGATTTATGTTATAAAAGGATTAGTCTGATTCAAACATCCATAATAAAAAGGGTTGTAACAAGAGGAAAAGGTGGACAACCTGTTTTGTTTGTAGTGATCCAGCCTGGTAAGACTTGCTGGCTCTCCCTCCAAAGTGTCTTCCCATCAACACCCTTCTGACGCAAGCACTCCTCATCTCTCCATGCAAACTTACAATCTGATGTTGCTGTTCTCTTGTTTAAAATCCTGTAATGGTCTTGTCTATTGTACAGCTTCTTAATATACCCAGGAAAGTCTTTTGTGATATCAAATCTCCCCACCTGTTCAGGATTACCTTTCACTTACTCTGGCCTTATTAATTAGGCTAAACTAATGATAAAGTTATTAGAGTTCCTGTCTTCTCCCCATAAAAAAAATCTCACTTATCACTTTTGGGTCTTTAAACATGTCCTTCTAATAAATCATTTGCCTGGTTTTTACTTTTCATTTAATAATAACCACAAGAATCATTTTCTTCAAGACTACCCTGACTTCCTTAGGGAGGTAACTGCTTTGTTGGATCCTTCTGCCATAATATCCTGTGCCTATCTCTACCATTTCCCTCCCCACATACTGAAATTAGTTTGCTTATAATTGGGTCATCTGTTCCAACAGTGGTTTTCAGTCAACAGCAGAGCTACACAATCAAGGTTAGGTGCATCTCAATATTTTGGAGAGTATTTTTGTCATCAAAATTCTTAGAGAAGCACTACCACCAATAAGGGGCCAAGGATGCAAATGTCTTGTAAAATATAAGATTACCATGAAAGATTTTCCCACCCATCACGTCAATAGCTACTCTCTCACCCCCATAGACACACACAAATTGAAGGACAACACATTGGTTGAAAGGTTATTTTATTAGATGAGTTGGAAACAATAAAATGTCAACAGTCAGAAAATTGGCCAGGAAGTTATAGTTACAGTGGCATATTATATAACCTGTAAAAAAAAATAAGATAGGTCTCTATGAAAAGCTAAGCATCTTTAACTAAGAATCAAGCTGTCAAACAGCATCTAGAGTATGATTTTAGTTTGTAACTACCAACCTAGTTTATTACTACTAACAATTAATAGAACCAATATGCTTTGTTATGTGTCTAGAAGAATAAGGGCCACGTACCAAACTGGTGATGATGGTGGTAGAATGATGATGAATATTCACTCTTCACATCATATGTAATATTTACATAAAACATTTATTTACAATAAACTTTTCCCCACAGTTTGTTTATTCATACTTTCATTTTTTATATGAAGTATTTACAAGAATTGGTTTATTTGCTTATTTTCTGTGGCGACCATGTGGGAGTGGCACATTCCCAGCTGGAGCTCACCAGTGGAGGTGTGGAGGTTCAATGGGTGAGGACTGGCTGGGTGGGGCAGCACAGAAAGACCTCTGGGTTGAGCCAAAGCCCTGTAGATGCCACATCTCAGGTGAGAAGAGCATTTGAGCTGCACATAGGACATTTGAATAAATAAAAAAGCACATTCAGCTCCACATGATGTAAATAAATAAATGAACAAATAAAGAGGAAAAAACTCTCCCTTCTGGTGGAAGGCCAGGTAATAAAAGAGCAATGGAGTTAGAAAATCATCATTTACAACCATCACTGTGATAATTAAATCAGGTAAGGTAGAGGAAGCACACTAGAATAAGTGGATAAAGTGAAGTGAAGAATAGAGGTTTTCACAGGGCCCAAGCACTGTAGTACATAATGCTTATGAGTTTTAAAAAGTTTAAACTAGTTAAAATCATAGTAGGGACACTAGAGACCCATCTTAATCAAATAATAAGAAATGTTGCCATTGTTTGTCACCAGATGGGCACAGAGAGAAGACAGCAGTATCTCTCCTGTGATACTGTAGCCAAATGCCCCTCACCTGCATTCAATGCTGCACAAAAGCAAAATGAGGAGCATTCTATAAAATGGTTGGCTTATAATTTTTAAAATTGTCAATTTCACTTTAGGCAAGGACAGACTGGAAATTCATTCCAACACCTGGATGTAATGCATGATTGTGCATTGAAACATTTTGTTAAAAAGAAAATTGTTGGAACAGTTGGTGAAACTTCACTGGGGTCCCTAGGGCACGGATAGACAAAGGTTCTTTGTAATATCTAATACGTTTTCCTCAATTTGAAATTTTCATAAAATAAAAAGTAAAAAGTAAAGTCTGAAAGAATGTGAAAAAAGTCTAGTGCTTAAAGACAACAAAACAGTAAAACAAACAAACAAGCAAATAAAAATTATGGAAACAGTCTGGCTTCCTAAATCACAGGGGAAGCTCTCTGTACCACCTTTAGATGTGAACAAGAAATAAACTTTGATTGTGGTAAATGCCAAGATTTTAGTCTTTGCAATTGAAGCATAACCCAATCTACCTTGGCTATTAAAAATAATGGTATCTTCATGAAAGTTGTCATAATAAAACTTCAAGTTTGTGGTATTGGTTTAGCGGTTGGTAGACAGGGAATTAATAGCAGAATCTGAAAAGATAAAGCTCTACATTAGTGAATGTGTCATAGGCTACAGTTTGGAAGGCAAAATAGGCACTCTGGGGAAAGCTGGTAGAAAGGAAAAGAAAGTTAGAAGTGTCTAGTGGTTACCATTGTCCGTTCCCAGCATGGTGTGACAAAAAAGAGATAAAGGTAAATTAACAAGTTTGGAGGCAAAAAAAAAAGAGAGAGAGAGATCACAGAAATTCAGGCCTTGATGGGAGGACTCAGCAAACCATGGCCCACAGGGACAATTCCACCGTCCACCTGAGTTTGATAAATAGTGTTTATGGTAACACCACCACACTCATTGATTATGGATTGCCTACGGCTGCTTCTGCACTGCAGTGGCCGAGACAACGTCATCACCCAGAGACCACAGAGACTGCATGATCCAAAAAGCTTAACATATTTGCTATCTAGCCCATTTCAGCAAAATACGCCAGCCCCTGCTCTTTTATATTGGAGAAGCCACTGCATTTAGATGGTAAAGAACAGGAGATGGAGGAAACTCACTGGCAAGGTGTTTAATTTCCTTCATCTCCTCAACACCCTCAACACACAAGAGGTCTGCATTTTTCAGATGTTTTTGTGGTTAAGCAGGGACCATCTAGGCTGTGTCAAGGAAAGACAAGTGAAAGTGACCCATGGGCCTGTCCATCAGAAAGTCCTGCCTAGCATCTCAGTTGTCTCCTCTCCTGCTACCATGTCTATGGAGACCAGGCTGAGGTCATGGCATTGTGGGAGTTTGGATTGTAGAATCACTGCCTAGAGTGCAGCTGTGCAGGGTAATGACCTGCCTTCACTGGATCTGAGTGAGAAACATGGTTGTCATAAGCACCGGGATTGTGGCTTTAGTGTAACAGCTTCTTTGTCTAGTCTACACTGTTGTTCCACAGAATACAGCTCAGTGAACACATAGCCCGATCCTAGTCTGGAAATGGTCCCAAGGCATTCTGTGACTAACTTAGAGCTATTGGTGGCACAAAATGCATCCGTGTTCTGGCCTTCAGGAAGCTTACATTCCAGTAGGACACTGAAACAAATATAAAGATAACTCTTACTTAAAATGGTAGCATGCAGCCTACAGATGACTTTGGGGGGTAAGGAAAGGGAGAAAATACACTCATTTGCCAGATGTAACAAACACTCCATAGAGGATGCGAGTCAAAGTATGGGCAGTGATTTTGACAGATACAGAGGGAGGAATTCTATGGAGGAAAGGGCATGGGTACATTTTCAGAGTGTGAGAGTGGGCCTGAGGGCCCTGGGAAATTCTGTTTTCAGAAACAGGCATATGAAAGAGAATAAGATTGAGGCAACTGTCCTAAATGTCCACAAGCTTCTGGAAATAATCTGATGTAAATTTGGAGTCCATTGGAGGATATTTTGAGTACATGAAAATCAACAAGTTCTAGAAATTAGGGAGCTTCTCAGAGAACCAATATACCAGCAAATGATCTGGCCAAGCCAGACTCAGCCTTTCCCTCGGCTTGACTGAAGTTCAGCCAGACTTCTTTCTGACTCCGGGCCAGAAATTTGAATTTAATTTGGTTTTTCTCTCATGTGAGCATGTGTTTATTTATGTTATAAGTTTCATATTGGAATTATTTTTCCATTCTTGTAATAATTTGCTTAGGAGAATATTTTCCAAGCCATTCAGGTTGTTAAATACTAGAATAAGAGGAAGGCCCCAGGTCATCTGGGTTTACTAATTGGTTTTACCCAAAGAAAAAGTAAACTTTCTCTTATCATTATGACCAGACATAGTTTTACATCTAGGAGCAAGATGCCTGCCAAGCTCTGGGGGATAGGGGACTATCTTCCTTAAGAATTCTATGTCAAAGAAATGGCTTTTGGGTTCTTGAAAAATATATTCCTGGGTTATAAAATTAGCCGGAGGCTTTTAAAAAGATTTATATGAAAAGGGCAGAGAAATAATTTGTAATTACAAATGTTCTAAAGAAATATAGTAGAAGTTCTATAGCTGACCACCTCCCTGCACTGACCATCTCCCTAAATTGAGCTAATTTGCATAGACTGGAACTGGACATGCACCACAAAAACATATCAATACAGTAGGCCTAGTTCCTTATGTTGACCACCTCCATATGTTAACTAGTTTGTTACAGTCCCGTGGGTGGTCAACTTACAGAGATTGCACTGTATTCCAAGAAAAGGGTGTGTTCAGGGACCTAGAGTCAGAGGAAGCCTGGCTAGACTTTAACAAATCCCCGCCCGATGGGGGGGATTTTGCATGGATCTATGGCACGCTTCCTAGGATAAACTACAATGTTGACTTTAACCTTATAAAACTAACTTAGGTAATCCAATTTGGGAGACCCTGATATTAACCTGAAATGAAAAGAAAACTCATGCAAATAAATAAATAAATAAATAAATAAATAAATAAATAAATAAAACTGAATTCAGGCTGGGTCTCCTGCCCACTTGGCCATAGCCTTCAGTCTTCCTTCCTTAGTTACCGTTGCCCACTGCAACGTTGCTCTCACAGGCTTAACTGCTGACAACGCATTTTAAACAAGCAATTATGCTGCTCTTTGTCCCCAAATATAGACAGGATCTGCTGAACCTGGTGCAATGGGAAGATAGTCAGATTTCAGCTTTGTGTACCCATTTGTCACTGTGGAACATTCACAATCTATGACTTTCAGTCTTTTCTATACACAGTTACGGAGACAGAGAACATAGTTTAAGAAGGTTGGCTATAGTGGTCCATCTAAAATGTGCTCTGATTCCTTTGTCTGTACTGACAACCCAGAACCCAGATAATAATGAAGTGGAACTCACTTTCTGAAGAGGAGGGGTAAATGTTACAGTGGGGTGGGGTATAGGGTTTTGGAATACAGAATGTGGAGATGAGATGGAGTGAAATAAAATTAGAAGCTGAAAGTAAATTCAGCATTAGGGTTGATGCCATGGCAGCAAAGAGGATGGAAATGAACCTGGAGAAGTGTGTGGACTCTGTAGGAGTGGACTGACAGGGGATTTCTTATATCCCCGTGGCCTGGGCCTCAGTGGAGTGAGAGCTCTTCAGGCCACTATGTCACCTCAAGAAAACTCTAATTGCCTTTTTGACTTTGTCTGCTGTGACTGACACCGGCTTTCTTTGTACTCAGGCTGCTCTGAAAAAAGTTTCAAATAACATTGTGGCTCAACGGTGCTGAAAAGAAGTTGTGGTTTCTCAATTGAGTTTGGCCTTTCGGACTGTTTAATTAATTTTCAATGTGGACAATGCTTTCTTCAGTTTGCCATTGTGGCTAATCTAAATCTTTTTTTTTATAGAGTTCAGTTTTTTTATTCTCCTCAGTGTCAATTCCACCTTTCTTTCTTTATGCTTTGTCAAGGTCCTCCAGTACAATGGTGGATAGAAGAGGCAAATTTGTCTTGTTCTCAGTAACAATATATAAGCTTCTAGCATTTTATGATTAAATATGATTTTTGTTATGGATTTTTTTTCCTGTAGATAGTTTTTTCAGTTTAGTAAAGTTTTAGTTTCATTACCAATTTGTTCAGTGGAACTTTCTACCCCCATATATGGTTATAAAATTTTATAAATTTTTTTCTAGCATCTATGGCAGGTGTCCTCAAACTATGGCCCATGGGCCACATGCAGCGGGCCAGATAAATGTCCTAGGCTAATCTAAATCTTTAACTTTCTTTCTCTCTGCTCTTCTCACTGTTTTTCTCTCTAGTCCCAAAGTCTAATTACTCTCCCTTTCTCTGCATTCCTCCTCCTCCTCCCTTCTCTAAACCTGATACTTAGCTCTTCTCTGCAATATTTCAATTCATCCACAAATTCTTTCCCGTCAGGATACTTCTTTCTCCCTCCCTCCTCTCTTTCTTTCCCATCCTCCTTTACACACACACTCACACTCAACACACACTCACACTTGGGAGCTTTAGCCTTCTAGCTACTATTTTTTGATCCTCCTTTCATGTTCAGGTTTTGGAAATCACATTCTGCACTTGCCATTGTCACTTTCCTACCTGTCCCCTCCTAAATCTCGGCATATTGTCATTTTGCTTCTTCCCCAAGTCCACTAAAATGATTCTATCCTTCAATGACTTCCTTTTTACTATAGTCCATGCAGAACTTTTCATTTAATTACATTATTTTTGAGGGTTTTGGCCATTTTGGTCATTCTCTTCCCCAGATCTGTCCTGGGTTTCTCTCTGCCCCATTTCTCTAGCACCCTCTCTCCATTCCTTTCCCACCTTCTCTCTCTCTTTATAAATGTTTTTAACTTACATTTTAGGGTTTCCTCTATACTCATTATTTATTTAGGTATTTATTTTCCTTGGGGTTCTTTTTCTTCTGTATAACTCTCCATTGGTGCTGTACTTTAGTTTTTCAAAGCATCATCATTATGGGAAATCAGGCAAAGTGAATAAGAAACATTCCCATCTTATTCCTTATATTTTTATGTGACACTACAATTATCTCAATGAAAATTTCAATCACAAAATTGGGGTAGATCAATATTTCTTACAGAGAACAAAACAGTAGCACTAACATTACAACTAAATGACTAATGGGACTTCATCAAAATTGTCAAAAATTCATCATTAGACGTTATAAAGGAAATGAAAAGACAAAACTTAGTCTGGAAGAAAATAATCATAATATATATATTTGACACATTTTATATGCAAAATATATGACGAGCTCTTCAAAACAATAGTAGGGGCGGTGCCTGTACCTCAGTGGGTAGGGTGCCAGCCACCTACACCAGAGCTGGCAGGTTTGAGCCCAGCCTGGGCCAGCTAAAACAACAATGACAACTGCAACAAAAAAATAGCCAGGCCTTGTGGTGGGTGCCTGTAGTCCCAGCTACTTGGGAGGCTGAGGCAAGAGAATTACTTAAGTCCAAGAGTTTGAGGTTGCTGTGAGCTGTGATGCTACAGCACTCTACCAAAGGCAACATAGTGAGACTCTGTCTAAAAAAAAAAGTAAATAAAAACAATTAAAAGTGATGCAAAAATAAAATTGAGAATATTATAGGATAAATATTATAAATACTCCAAGTTTTTAAAAATACATTCATTAATTCCTTTGTTTATCAAAAAAGTTAAGAAAAAATGTAATGCATTTTTTAAAAATTCCATATATAAATTATATAGTTCCCCAAATTGATATTTTCTTGGAAAACCAGCATCAGTTGCACATCCTTATAGTTTTATATGATACTCAGAACATGTAGTTAGTCATCCTGGTGGTACTGGATTCTTAGAATACTGAGATCAGTGATGAATGAGATTCTTGGGGAGCTAGATTCTTGGGGAGCTTCCTGCTTGCCAGGAAGCAGCACTTAACCAATTACAGTACTATAAATGTTTCTTTTAATATTTATGCAGCCCGTATGGCCATCCATGCTTGTAAGAAAGCCATCTCCTCTATCCTGAGTAGTTATAGAAAAGATAGCTATGTAAAAGCTGCATCAGTAAGTTTAGCTATGCAGGTAAATGTAAAGCACGGCTTCTATTTTTATCATAGTCACATAAATCCAAAATTACAGGAACTCCAAGAAAATCTGTATCCAGCTTCGTATTTTTATAGTTGAAAAAATGTTGACTTGGAGAAGTTTTCCCCAGAAAACTTGGTAACAGAACAGGTGTTAGCCTCCATAGCTTCAGACGTCTTGATTAGTCCTATTTCTCTGCTAGCAAATTATAATTAACATTGTGCCTATAATCAGTGACATGTCCTGTGAAAGCAAGATTAATGATAGAGGTCACCATTCCACCATGAAGGCATTTTTATTTTGAACTTCCTTAGAGAAATATTTGCTGCAGTTTACTAAGTATCTTTTTATAGAGACAAAGAAGGGCTTAACAGAGTCCTCCAGGCTTTAGAAGCTGAAGGTATTTACCAAATCTACCACCACAGAGTCCAATGAAAAGAAGAGGAACATTTTAATAATTTATGTAAAATATTTCTTCAATCTCATTCCTTTCTTTCTACATTTTGTCAAAAACAAACGTAATTTTTCTTCCCATATTGACATGGAATTTGTAAGTAACCTTTGGCAAAGCACATCTTATTTTATTCAACTACAATCATTGGAAGCTGAAAATGACCAAACACTATTCTTACACTGCATTTACTTTCATTTGAGGCGAGGTCACTATCCCTCAAAATTATAGTATTGTACTTAATCAACATTCTCTGATTTTAAAACATAGCCATAATATTCCATTATAGGCTAAGTAAAGCCACATTTTATTCTTTTGTGTTCATCCCTTTCACTTCCTGGCAAATGGTGCAAACAAAAGGACATTTAGTGATCTTATAATTCAAACGTAATTTAATGACTATTACTTTGAGGCTGGTCTTTAACAAAGGGCATTTAATGATTCAGGCTGCTCTGTCAAATAAACTGTCTGCTCTGCAACTCCCCCCTGGAGTATGGCACTGGGAACTTTTATAGGGGTCAGCGGATTCTCTTTCTTTATACAAAGGGCAAAACATCAAAGCAATAATGTGTTTTTATTACAGCCTTCCCTGTCAGGAAATTGTTTGGTTCTCCTTTTTATTTGAAAATACAGATTATTCAAAAAGAAACTCTAGTTTACCAAGAGTTTAATGACTGAAGTGGTAGGGTGGTGGTTTCCTACTGGGACAATTCTACAACTAGGTAGGATGGAATAAACATTCTATTATATAAGGAAATGCCCCTTTTCTCTTCTATCCTAAAACAGGATCACAATTAGTTAATAGAATCCATCATTATTTGTACTGCACACATGAAATCATTTCGAGAAATAGATTGAAACTTCAGCTTTTATTATCACCTTATAATTTTATCTCTTAAGTCTCATTTATCCAGAATCTGAATACCAAATTATTTCCACTGAAGGAATTGGTGAAGGAGTAGAGTCAGGATGTGTAGGTGAAGTTAAGCTGTGAGATAGGATGAAATCATGGTTGTCTACAAGGAAGCATTTTTAGATACTTCAGCGTATCTTTAGACATAGAAAAGAGCCCAGTGTCTGGCGGAGATACAAGTGCAAATCCAATGGAGCTGAATGATCACAGCTTAATGCCACCAAGAAGGGTAAGGTGCCCCAGCTCACATCCAGATCTCAGAGCACCTGCTCCCTGCTCTAGGCCGCAGGTTCTCAGGGGCTGGCTGCTAAGGGCTCCCATCTGTGATCTTCAGAGGGAGGTGGAAGGAACTAGAAATCCAGCATATTCACTGAGAATAATCTAAATTTCCTTACAATAAATAGCAAAGAAATTTGTTGAAGCAAAAGGTGGTTTGAAGACATTTTAAGGATTCTTCCAATTGATCTTAGAAGGATTTTAGAACCATTCCTAGAACTTGACGATATTTTAGATAATTAGATTTTGGGTGAGGATTGGGAGATTTATGGCAGGAATGTGAAATCATATCAAAGTAAAAGTAATTCAGAGAATAGTAAGAGCAAAAGGGACCTTAGTAACCCAGTGTGGTGTGGGTGCAGGGCCTGGAAGGTACCAGAGGCCTCAAGTAACTGACAACATGGCAAGACACACAGGGATGGTGCCTGACAGTTCAGAAAGAGAATGTGAAAGTCCCTGGTAAGGTTTTATGCAAAAGTGGCTTTGTTAAAACTAGACCTGACTTTTCCCTCCAGAGTAGGTAATTTGGGGGCAGGGATAGCTTGTTGTTGGTTTTTGGGGTTTTTTGTTTTTTGCATTTTTGGCAAGGGCGGGGCTTGAACCCACCACCCCTGGTATATGGGGCCATCGCCCTACTCCTTAAGCCACAGGCACTGCCCAATAGCTCGTTTTTTCTCACAGTGAGAATAAAGATTAACTTCTTGGGATAAGTGCCTTATGCATATATAGCCAATAACAGATCAAACTATATTTTTTAAATTAAAACTTCAACAGCATCCATAACTTGGTAGATTTGTTTATTCTTCCTGCATGATCTGTGTTCCTAAAAAAGGGGTGTCCTTCTCTTTAGGAAAGCAACACATCTAAATTTGGTCTTACGGGAGTGTGTGTGTAAGAATGAGGTGGTATTGATGCCCGCTGGATACTAACCACATTCAATAGTTTTCTGACTCAACTGAGGAAGCTTGTAAGTGCTCAAAAAATACAAAGCGTCTCTCTTTAAAAATCACTTTCCAACAGTATTCTAAACACATCATCGGACCTCTCAGAAAATGTGCAGGTGAAAGTTATGCCACAAAGAGAGGTTGGAGTGAAATGAAAAGAAATGGAATTAGGGAGTATTAGCCGAGGCCCTGCTCTTCCCCCTCCTCTCCTCATTCCAAATGTCACAGTCCTTCATCCTTAGCGCTTAACAATCTCCCCGACAGAACAATCACTAATTTTAGACAAATTATCCCGAACACTTTTCTTTTCTATGAGTTTGTCAAACCTTCATTCATAGGAGTTTGTTTATTTCATTTGCAACACAGTTACAAAAGTAACCGATGATGAAAAATTATCATCCTCAACTCCTTTCATAATTCTGGGGTCTCAAACACTCAGTGCAAGAAGGTACTGAGTGGCGGGTTTTCTACTTTTCATCCCAGAAAATCCCTTTATTTGAGTTATATGGCACATAGCAAGAATCCCCAAGGAACTAAAAATGTCCCTGTACTCTCTATCTGTATCACTAACACTATAAAAATCAGCAGAACATGATAGACAAAAAAAAAAAAAAAAATGCTTAACTTGGCCAGGCACAGTGGCTCATACCTGTAATCCTAGCACAGCACTCTGGGAAACCAAGGAGGAAGGATTCCTTAAGCTCAGGAGTTTGAGACCAGCCTGAGCAAAAGTGAGACCTCCATCACTATTAAAAATAGAAAAACTAGCTGGGCATTGTGGCTGGCACCTCTAGTCTCAGCTACCTGGGAGGTTGAGGCAGGAGAATTGCTTGAACCCAGGAGTCTGAAGTTGCTCTGAACCAGGCTGACACCACAGCACTATAGCCAGATAATGGCATGAGGCTGTTTCAAAACAAATAAATGAAAAAAACCTAACTTAGTAGGATAAGATCAAGAGGAATTCTATATTCATTGACCTTGGACAATGTGCTTAAACTCTTAAGCCTCTTTTCTTATCTGTTTTTTTTCTTATCTGGGAAATAGATTACCTAATACTATGATCTGAACATTTGTGTTGTTGAAAACATGATGGTATTAGGAAGTAGGACATCCTAGGAGGGGATTCATGAGAGACAGAGCCCTCATGAATGGAATTAGTGCTCTTATCTGTGTTATAAAGGAAGCCCCAGAAAGCTGTCTTGTTCCTTCCCCCATGGGAGGACACAACAAGAATGCTGTTCTGTAAACCAGGCAGGGGGTCCTCTCCAGGCACTGAACCTGCTGCACCTTGGACTTCTTAGCCTCCAGAACTGCAAGAAATCAATTTCTATTGTTTATAAACCACCCAGTTTGGGTATTTTGTTATAGTAGCTCAGACTAACACAACTAACTTGCAGATTTCTCATAAATATGAAGTTTTAGATAGGAAAAGGCTAACTTGCAATGTTATCCACAAATAAATGCTTATCAGTATATTCCAAAAAGAACAGGCTTTCATGTTTTTCAGGATAAGAGAAATAATTGTAATTTATTACCATTATCCTTTATCACTTATCCTCTGTATCTTCATCTTTACTTGAGAATGATAACCAGATTTTAACTTCTCATATTTCATAAGTAAAAAAACCAAAAAAATACATTGCTGTCTAAGAAATTTGTTTCCCGGGGTTGCTAGACTCTGAATTCAGAGTTCTTGCCAGAGTCTGAGGTGCTGTTTAAACTCTAAGGCATCCTCCGTTGTACTGTTTCATAGGAACAGGAGCTGGAAACAGTAGATGCTATTGCAAAAAAATGCTGTGAACTTGTAATTTTGATAATGCAGAAAATCATTCATATTCTTTACGTGAAGTCAGTGAACTAATTTAAAAACATTAGCTTTTGAAAATTATATCTGCTCTTTGCCCAGGAACAAGGGCCATAACAACTCCATTACCTGGGCCACCAATTTGAATATATCACTGGGATTACATCTAGGGTGTAAAGTACATAGGGTCTTTCTTTCTGTCTGACAAATCATTTCATTTGATTTTCACCTATTTCTTTTATTCTAGGAAGAATTTGCAACTCAAAAGTATATCATATATAAAAGTTATCCTTCTACTGTCCAACTACATTAGTCTGGGAACATTTATGCAATTCGTATTTCTAGACCTCTTTTTGTATGTCTTTTTCCTTCACCATTGTGTCTCATATAGTGCTAAGAAAGTAAACATTATCATGAAGAATACTGTGTCTCTAATAGTCCTCTGATGAGAGTACCCAAAGCTATTTCATTTTCTAGTGCTGATGGTAACTTGGAAATTACAGTGCCCAGAAAAATCCCCACATTCCACATAAGACTACATGTTCTAGCTCAAGAAAAGCAACTAACAAAAATACACATCTTGAAAGTGAGTTAAAAATGGCCTTGTTCTATGCATACAATAAAGATTGAAAGAAATAACACCAGATAACTATTTGCCTTTAAGAGTCAACTTTTTAAAATCCACCTTTTTATATGAACATCATTATTGTTATGATGAAAAATAATCATTTTTCTATTTTACAAAGGAGTTCATCATTGATTTCAAAATGTGGCAATTTTTCATAATTTTTTAAAATTAGTAAGTAGTACAGACACTCTGGAAGACAGTCTGGCAGTTTCTTACAAAACCGAACATACTCATACCATTATGATCCAGCACTTACACTCCTTGGTATTTACCAAATGAGTTGAGAACTTTTGTCCAGATACAAGTCTGCATATAGATGTTTCTAGGACCATAAAAACTATTCTGCTATTCTGTATGATCCTTTAATGTGGATACTTGTCATACATCTGTCAAACTCCACAGAAGGTAGAACTCCATCAGTGGACCCTGATGTAAACTATGGATTTTGGGTAACAATGATGTGTTAACATAGGTTTATCAATTATAACAACTATACCACAGAATGTTGAGAGTGGAGGAGGCTGGGTGAGGGACAGTAGGAGAGGATATAGGAACTCAATGTACTTTCTGCTCAATTTTACTGGGATCCTAAAACTTCTCCAAAAAATAACACCTATGAAAAAATTTTTACAAATGGCCTTATAATCTACATAGTTCATGCTAACGGATGATCTAAAGCAGTGGTTCTCAACCTTCCTAAGGCCACAACCCTTTAATACAGTTTCTCATGCTGTGATGACCCCCAACCATAAAATTATTTTCGTTGTTACTTCATAACTGTGATTTTGCTACTGTTATGAATCATAATGTAAATATCTGATATGCAGGAGACCCCCAAAGGGGTCACGACCCACAAGTTGAGAACGGCTGCTCTAAAGCATTCTCATTCAATAGCCTTTGGTAATAAAATTAGACAATATCAAAACAAAATGACATGTTTTGATATTGTCTATGAAATGTAAAAAAAAATATTTTTTAGAAAAAATGTGTCTAGTCACATTTATTAGGAAGCAGGGTTGCTATAATTTAATCAGAGTCATGTATTTCAACTTGTAGTAAATGTGGTGAATTTTTACTGGGAGGAGACTATAAAAGAGTGTTGATAAACTTTCAAAATATTGATCACCACATTTCACCCATGCATTTCTCCTATATACTCTGAAAAGGATTTAAGATATCTTACATGATTAAACATAAAGGAGGCCGTATATCTACATAATAAAATAATAGTCTGAAGACCAACATTTCTTCAGAGACAGAAGATCTTAGGGTGAAGGTATTTGGGTTTCTAATAAATTATTATAGAATAAAGATACAGTTAGGAAAAATGTAAATGAAAATTAATATCCAGCAGAATATCTCTCTCAAATATTAGATATCTTCAGTGAAACTTTTAACAACACTGTATTTTTAATCAATTTGTGTTTTATTTTTCTGTTAATATCATGTTGAAGATATCAGGTATAAATGATGAAAACTCATACTCCTGCAATTTTTTAAAATGCAAGGTATATATTAACACTCAGCAAACCAAAACAATGTAAAATGGGGAAAATCCACAAATATCAACACTGAATATTTTCAAGGACTTTCAGAAACTCTTGGTCATGGTATCAAATGGCTTGCTAAATGCATTGGAATGAATACTTTATCCTAGAAAGAAAAAGCCAAGTAAGGAAATAACAAAAGAAGCTCTGGCATCTAATGAGACAGGGAAATAGGGATGTACTTAATATTGTTAGATTTCTGCATAACCTTGTATTTTATACAAAAGTTCTTTTCCTGTAAATAGGGTTTTAAAATGGAGCTATTTTATTTGTGGATGTACCTATGAGGTGCACCTTCATATTATAAAATATAATGCCAGTTAACCTAAGCTTGAAAAAAAGGTAGCTAAATTTCTTTTGACACCCATCACTTCTTATTAAATTGTGATATTGGAAATCAGGGGGAAGGGGTAACTATGAGCAGGTTTATTTCTGGGTCATAGTTACAATGTCATGACCTGTGACAGAGAGCCGGGTATTTTTCTCATTTCAAGTCTGTTGAGAGGCCCTCAAAGAGACCTTTCCAAGAGCTTGACGCCTGTCCCCTGTGCCTATTTGGGCAGGAATGTTGGACTATTGTCTTTATTGCATTTGAAAACAATACTGGACACAATAACCAATTGGTGGAGGTAAACTCAATTACCATTGAGTTTGGGAAGTGACAGTAATAAACGATGTACACTTAATATTCTAGAAGACAGAGTATTGTTTTAAAGTAATTCTACTAAAGGATTGTGCCTGTGTGTGTGCACATGTGTGTAAGAATACTAAGGCAATTCTCTCAGGACACTATTCTGACATTCCTCAGAGATGGAATAAAAAAGTGAGAGATAGGAGGTTTGCATCTTACCACCCATGAAAAGGCTTATAAGAGAGCCTATGTTGAACACTCATCTAACAGAAATCCAAGATAAAGTAGATGGGTACGAACCAAGAGAACCTTATTCACCAATGTCATTTTGAAAAACTGGCCCCGCTTAAGAAATTCATTATATGACTCACTAGTGAACGCTAAACCAGAGTTGCAACAACATTGAATTAGAATACACAACAGTTTATTTATTCTTTTAAATAGTATGAAATGATTTGCAATAATCCTGACGGTCTGTATCTAACTTGAGGATGCAGAATGGCCTTGGTGGGAACGCGGTGCCTAGCACACAGTATGTGCTTCGTTATCTTTCTCCTACTACTAGTAACTACTGTCACTTGTCTGGTGGATTAGTTGTCTGTGGCTACATAATAAATTACCATAACACTTAGAGGCTTAAAACAAACAAACAGAATGAATCAGGGGCTTAAGCTTTCAGCTTATGAGCTCCCTTTTTAGAAAATTTTCACATGGTTCCCAGGCCATGTCTGTAGTAAACATTTGAAAAAGAAGTGCAAAAGGTGTGGAGGAATGGGAATTCCACTCACTCCAGGAAACCAGGAGGGGAAGACTTCAGTGACTGTCCCAGGTCAGGGGCAGTTTTAAAAGTTGGACTGTGTTTTCTGTTCAACACTGTTCAAAGAAGTTCAAAATGTGAGAGAGTTTCTGTGTTATTTTAAAAAGGAAGCTATATCGCATTAGCTGTAGATCCCTGCACTAACTGTCACAAACTGAGCTGAGCTGAATAGAGTTAATCTGGCTCTTAAGGGGTTGCCTAAAAGAAAAAGTGTGGAGCACCCGAGTGCACTGTGAAAATGTCTAATACATTCAGACAGCTCCATTTGTTATCAAGTAAGAAATCTGAATAAATTATGTGGCACTGCTATTACTGGAAATGTTATTTGGTAACCTATTTCTATAAATCAGTTTGATGGTTAAGTTTAAGGTACCATATAAAAAATATAATTGTCTCAAATCCGGTTGAAGACTCTGTCCTGAGACGGACTATTATTTATGTGTAAAACAATGTGTCACTATTCATCAAAGCTTTATGTGTAATTGGAAAAAATAGAACTAAGTTATGTGCCAAAATATAGACCCCTTGTGAACAGTTCGCAGATTCACTTTTGGATATAAAATTAATTCAAAACTCTATGCAGAAAAATTTATATGTCTTATAATTTCAAACATATTACTGTGACTTTCATAATCTTCTGAGGAAATACACGAGATGCTAACCTTGGTCTTGAGACAAAGTGAATCAGACTTTTCTCTACTTTTAAAATTTTTACCTTATACCTTTATGTCTTTCAATTTTCTTTCAGTGAGTATGCTTTAATTCCATAAATAGAAAATAGAATCTTTTATTACTCAGCGTACTGTGATTTTACTGAGTATTGTGATCTTACTCAGAGTATTGCAATATTATTAATGCAAGTTTGAAAAAATAACGTTGGCTATATTCTTTCATATATTCAATCTAATTAACAATTTTTTATTATTTTCCCATATGTAACAAATACTCTTTTAGTTTCTAGAGATATGCTAATAACTATCAGGTAGTCATTAGTGCTAGGAAGATAAAAATGAAGTAACGTAAGATGATAGACACAGGGCGGTATTATTTTAAACCAGTGGTCAGGAAAGCCTCTCGGAAGTCATGCCATTTGATACCATTATTTAACTGACTGTAGTTGAGAGAGTCAGTCATGAACATGTGAGAACAACCCGCACAGGAGCTCTGGGAAGCCACATGCCCGCAGTGTTCATGGAACATGAAAACGCACACACAAAAGAACATGAAAACACTTCTGTTGTGGGGGTGAAGGGCCGAGTGGAAGAGAAGCAGGAGGTGTGCAGTCACTGGGTTGATACTCTTGTCCTCCTTGAGTTATTCTTGATGTTTTCTTAATGAAGCTCTAGTAAACATTTTTGTTTTTACATTGAAGTATCAATATTGATAGTGAACCACTTGTTTTAGAACCATTTTAGAAGTGTTTGGGGGAAAAAACCCTACACATCTGATTTAAAAAAAAAAAATTAAATGACCTTTGATGACCTCTGGAATGGTAGAATGAGGAATTTTTAAAAAACTTTTCCTTTTTAAAACCAATGAAAAACAGTAGCCAAAACGTGTCAAAATCAGCTTTTACAGAACTCTGGAAATGAATCAAAGGTTTGCAACACTTTGGGAGCATTGACTCAGGTAATACTGCTGAATCTCAGTAAGAACAATGGGCTTCGTGATCTTTTACAAACATGATTGCCCCCTGTCCTCTGCCCCAACCCTCGGAAGACACGAATGTCACAGCCCACAGTCTGGAGACTGGAGAAACCAGGGGTGCTGCAGCTGGCAGAGGAGGCTGATGGTGTTGGTAGGGTGCCAGCCCCATATGCCAGAGGTGGCAGGTTCAAACCCAGCCCCGGCCAAAAAAAAAATTAATTAATTAAAAAATAAAAACTGGGCGATGCCTGTGGCTCAAAGGAGTAGGGCACTGGCCCCATATATTGAAGGTGCTGGGTTCAAACCCAGCCCTGGCCAAAAAACTGCAAAAAAAAAAAAAAATTCTAATTTCCTTAGCTGGGCATTGTGGTGGCCTCATGGTTCCAGCTACATGGGAAGCTGAGGCAAGAGGATGGCTTACACCCAAAAGTTTGAGGTTGCTGTGAGCTGTGATGATGCCAGGGCACTTTACCCAGGGTGACAGAGTGAGAGTGTCTTAATAAAAAAAAATTCCAATTCTCAGAATATTGTCACCTTTTGATATGTGTCAGCAGCTCCCTAGAAGAGGCCAACTGTAAGGGATATTGGATAACACTTGGAACTCTGTGAGAAAATTTCAATAGGCAAGGTTTGTTAGAAACAATCAGTGCAATTGTTTAAATTGTTTAACAGTGTGAGATTTTAACACTTGTTAAATAAGGTAAACAAGAGCCCCATCAAAAACCTAGAAAAAAGGGAGAGTAGGAGGTGTTTATAGGGGGCTTGCAAAGCCCTGATGTATTCTGGAAATCTCGAAGGCTACACATGTGTAGGGAAGTGTGCCAGTCAGAAGAGATCTGAAAGCACCCCAATTTCTCACCTCTGGGTGACCTTGAATGCCTGCCCAGGCAGGAAGCAAAGGCTAAAATACTGACTAAAGATGGGAAGGTCTGCCTCAATGTACACACATAATGAGAGTGTATATTTTTACACACTATCAGTGAAAGATTTGAACATGATATCAAGAATACAATTTCATTAACAACAAATTAAAAAATCTAAAATTCTTGGGAACAAATTTAATGAAAGTAGTTAGCATAACTTGTACACTAGAAGTTACAGAATGTTGCTGAAAGATATTAAAGGTAAAATTAAATGGAAAGAAACCCCATGTTTATAATAGGCAATTACCTTTACATTGATTAATAGATTTAACACAATTCCTATCAAAATCCCAATATACTATTTACACACACCAATAAACTGATTCTAAATTTTATATGGAAGGGCAAAATACCCAGCCCAGTACTCAGGAAGAAACAAAGTTGTATCGCTCATCCTATCCAATTTTAAGATTAATTATAAAGCTATGGTAACCCAAGACAGTGTGGTATTGGTGATAGAATAACGATTCACATGATAATGAATAAATATGAAATCATGTCTAGCTTAGTGTAGATACAGATGAGTACATAACAACATTTTATGAATATGTACATATGTGCGTATACCTGTGTATGTTACATAGGTTTACACATGTGTTTTCTTGTTCTGACAGTGGGGAGAATTGAAATATAAGGATGTCCCATGAGAAATAAGCACACTTTACCATCAGGTCATCACTTGGTTTCTAATGCCATTCTCTAGGAAAAGAACCAAAGCTCCTTGGAGAAATGGCTGATTCTAGGGCTGGTTGGGAATATATAAGATGACCCTGTAGTGTCTTATAGTGATAGAATAGAAAGTACTCAGAGACAAACAAACAAAAACACATGCAGAGACAATGATGGGTATTTATCAAAGGACACCGTAGGCAACCGAGAGGGCTGTCAGTGAATGAAGATGGAACAACTTAAGCATCAAAAGAAATAATGTAGCAGTGAATTCTAATTCAAGCCATTAAAAAGTCATGGATCCATATTGTTTTAAATAAATTATTAAATAAATAAATAGGTGGGAAGAGAAAGTTGTCACAGTCAGAAGAATCTGGAAGTAATTTAAACAGTACTCAGCCCTTACTGAGGTGTGGGTGACTCATCCCTTTTTTATCCCGCTGGAGGAAAAGAGCCCAGAACGCATCTTTAAAGACACTTGCTTAGATTTGCCTTTTCAACCTAGAGTGTAAAGCCATCATAAGAAGGATTAATGCAAAAAGAAAAGAAGTGTGTTCTAACAACCTGTACTCTATTCGTGCTTGTCTCGCTCTTTTTTTGTTGTGTATGCAGGTTGTATGTGTATCCTTTAAAGATGCATCTGGGCTGTTTTCTTTCACTGGGTGGTGTGAGTGGAGCTGTTTGACTCATCACTCTTGCAGTGTTGTTCCCAACCAGCCAAGTTCATCTGCCTGCTGCCCAAGAGAAAGCTGATGTCCAAAGATGGCAGGGTTTACAGCAGAGAAAGAGTTCATGCCACAGAGCACTATTGCAGGGAGAGGGGAGAAATTTCTCAAATCCTCCTTCCTGAGAATTGGAGGGACTAGGTTTTTAAGGATAGTTTGGTGGACAGAGGGTTAGGGACCAGGGTCTGTTAATTGGCTGGTTTGGGGACAGAATCTGCAGTCCCTTGGTAGGGGGCTTGGAGCACTGTCTGGGTGACCAGCCAATCCATGGGATACAGTTCCTTGGTGGGGGGTCCAAGTCCATTTGAGTCACTTCCTTGATTTCTGTGGTCAGTCAATTCACTGGAATGAAGGACCTGGAAGATGTCTCAAAACTATCCAGGTTCTGAACAGGTGATACTATCTATGGAGAAGAGTTAAGAATCTTTATGGCTACCAGCTAGGCTGTCTGGGGTAGCAATTACAGAGAAGCAAACAAGGACACAGTGTCTAGAGATATCCATGTTTGTCTATGTTTAGTGTGGAGTGGAGAAATGGAACTATGACCAGTACATGAACAATGTTTATTTTTAGTCCCCTAATCTCACGTAATAGTGTAAATTACTGTTGTTGTTTACAGTGGGGATTGGGTAAAGAATGTAATCTGATAGCAGTTAAATACTAAACAGTAGACATTACGTCTACGGCCATGCCACTCTGAATGTGCCCAATCTTTTCTAAATGGTAAACATTACTAATTTAATTCTTATGTTTTAAATAATGAATGAAGCTAATTCTAGGAATACCCATCAAATCTCTTTGAACTCAGAAAGAAAAATAAGTAAAAATGGAAACACCTGCTGATGATGCTTCCTCGCCCCGCACCACAATCTGTTTTCAGAGCCCAGTGTCACTGCCCTTCAATGCCCAAACTTCACCCACTTACCCATCTTAGTGGACTCCAATCGCCTCTTCAAGAGTTTCCTACACCCTGCTGGGCACGTGTGTGCCAAGGCTTTGGACTTCTACAGGGCTGTCTACTGACTTTGACTTTTCCTCGTCATACAGGCAGCCTCTTGGAAGAACAGATGAGTTCTTTCATTTGTTTATCCCTGTACCCAGAGCAGTCTATTGAAAAAATAGGAGGAAAATGAATCTTCAAAGTTGGTCTATTCCTAATTCAAAATATGCCTTTAGACATTCTTTTAGAAGATGGACAATTTCCTTAGTTGAAATGTACGCTTCAAAAAGATAGGAAATGAAAGTAGGTGGGGACATCGAAGAGAATGAGTAAAAAGCTGCTGATAAAAAGTTGGAAGACATTAAACAATAGAAGAATAAAGAACTGAAAAATAAAAAATAGCCCCCTGGCCTTTATTCCACATGCCTTCCTAAAACGTGTTTCTCAGATCCTGACACTCGCGCAGCAAACCCACTCAGTCTGCATCACCCACGTGGGCAAGGACTTTTCACACTTTCATCCTCCGCTGCTTCCCATCAACCTGAAAACCTCAGCGGTGAGAACGTGATCACACATCCCGGAATTGTGCTACTTCACAGTCCTGCCTTTTGACAAATACCATGTCTCCCTTGTCTCCTGGGAGAATTTCTCTCCATTTCAAATTTCAGCTCTGAATTAGCTTTTTAGAAAGCTTTCCTAAACACTTGTTCTCCACCCAGCATAGAGCAAGGCACAATTTTTCATTTATTCTGGGTATTTTACTTCTATTTTTGCAGGTATCAGGGGGGATTTTAATCGCATTTAATGTTCCTAATAAAGAGATCCCCCCAGCCAGACTTCTGTTGCTGTTCTGTGTGGCACAGTACCTTGTAAATATTAAGTCCTCATAAGTGTTGGCTTTTGGTAAGTGAATGACAGATGAATGAACGAATAAATGCTTAGACACTGCTGATTTTCTTAAATACTCTTCATGCACCAGATCTGTAATTTTTACTCAATTAGGCATATTAAGTATCAAATTCATTTTTAGACTCAAACTAATAATCTAAAAAGTGTAATGGTAACCAATAGTACAAGTCCAGGTTTGCTGGCTTTTGAATCAATGCGCCAGGCTGAGCTTCCAAGTTTGCAGCAATAATTTGGTGGATATGGGAGCTGTGCAAGCAATAAAAAGGAGAAAGAAAGGAAAGTAACTGAGTGAAGACATATTGTTGGTGTCTAGATGGTAATATTTTACTGTTCACTGGGAAAGCAATCTTAGAGAAACCTCCTGGGAGAGTCACATTTCCTCTAATCACTATTAAACTCATTTCCATCAAAGGGAACTACTTATTACAATGAATTAATGTTGCTTTGGGAACATTCACTTCCTAGGTCAATTTTTATTCAGGAATTGCAGTCTTTGAATTAAATTAACATAGACTGTTCATTAATTTGATCAGCAGTCTCATGTCACTAGGTATCTATACATCCTGAAGAATGTATGACAATCTTTAATCTAAAGAACTAATTGTTATAAGTTGAGAATGATCATATATTATTTAAAGTGAAAGAAAGCACCTCCAACCTTCTTTTTAAGTTAAAAAAAAACTAAAGACTCTAAGAAGTCAAATTACTTGCTTTAAGTGACCGAATAGACCTGGGAATTGGTCTTGGATCCCCTTCCCTGAATAGGGGCTCTTCTGTTATTACTTATCTACACAATTATTTTATCCAAATCAACCAACATACATTTTTCATCTATTTAGTCACCAAAAATGTTTTTCCATGTATCAGTGACTTTCACTACTATCAGAAAATTCCCAATTTTTTTTAAAGTTCCATTTTAATTATATTATCATGAAAGTGTCTATATTTTATCACTTTTACATTCAATAATGTGGAAGAATCACTGTATGATAGAGACAGTACTGTGATAAACAAGTGTGTGCTTTTAAAGTAACTCGAATGAAATGAAAAGACATTGTCTTGGTCCTTGAAGGGCTGTGTTCAGCAAATGAACAGTGCCACTGGAAGTGTAGTTGTAGCCTCATAAATCCTGTTTTCTGCTACTTTCTTGACTTTGGCCATTTTCTGGCTTTAGCTCTGGATTTTAGTATTTCCTCCACTGATTTGTTAGCCTCCAAGCTATATTTAATTTCCTTCTGAAGTTCTGTGAAGTTCATGAAATAGGCTCTAGAGGAAAAAATGGGTGGGTTAAAATCCTGTAAAAATTTCTGAACTCTCCTGAGCTTATTTACCATTTGAAAATGTAGGTACTCTTAGTACCTCGCTCATGGGGCAGTTGTCAACTTTATATGAATTATTCCATTTAACATAAGTAGCTGATTACATAGTATTTGGTAACTTCCTTCATAACTGTTAACTATTAGTATCATTATAATACAAATCTCTGTGATATGGCAAATGCTATTTGTTCCTGAGAGAACCCCATATGTGACAATATGCTAGATATAGCCATTTTTCTTACTTGTCTTTGGTACATATTCACTTAAAAATAAATAACTTTAAAAATCAATCTTGAACCAAAGTTACTGCTAAATACTGCCTCTGAAAAATGATTACAAGTAAGATGAAGGTAAAATTATTAAAAAGGGTTCCCAAATCAAATTAAAAATATTATGATGACAAGTATGATGGTTGATAATATTCATAAAGATGACAAATGGTTTCATTGTAAGGAGAAAATTTGACACATCATTACTGTACAGTAATGTGGTCAAATTATTTTCCTTGGTTGGAGAAATACACAAGATTCAAGAGTGATACATGAATGCTTTTTTTAATGCAAGTACTTCGCAAACTTTAACTCAAATAAAAACTGAGTGTAATTCAGAGAAATGATTCAGAAGAACCTGGAAATAATTGTTACATTTTCTACCAAGTGAAAAATGCTACAGTGATCTCTACTGCTGCATTGTAACTACAACTTCAGTGCATAATCAAATGAATTATCCTCTACTTATTAATTACAAGATTCTCAATATTTTAATACAAAATCTTAACTGTAAACAGGGGCCCTTGTTCAGAACTGGAAGAAACTGTGCGATGAGATCAGAGGTGAGAAAATGGAATACTTATATCTGGGGGCTCCTGGCGTTTTAGCAATGGGAGGGGGAGAAAAAGCACCTTCTGTGTCATGCAAATCCAGGGTGGGGGGTGGGATTGCACCTTCCAGGGCAGGACATGGAGAAGGGCTCTCTCTCTCTGGAAGGCATTTCCCTCTACGGAGCTGACTGTTGCTGTAGATATCTGTGGCTCTGCCCACCTTTCTCTAGCAAGAAAATGAGTTTTCTTAAATTCTCTGTAGAGTGTGGTCACAAGCACGAGAGGGAAGATGAGTCACTTCAAGCTCGATATTAGAGATGCTAGTTCTCCAGCACTCAGAAATTATTATTTATTTCCATTATATGCCTCTTTGGAAAGAGTGGTTTGGGACATGGTCATATAATTATTAATGTTCAATATAGCAGAATAGCTATAAGTTAAGAGATAAATATTCTTTTCATTATCTCATCAAGTGTCTATTACAGTAACTTGAAAATTATGAGAGCTAATTTATATCTTATAAAATATTCTATCTAAAATAGTATGGGATTTACTGGAATGTAGTTTAGCCGTCTGGACAAACAATAGTGACCTTTGGGAGGAGATATTGTTCACCATTATACTTTGTTTGGGCCATACTGTTATGAAATGAAAGCAAAGAGAATTTTATTTCTAACAGTTCCTAGTTAGTGTCTTTCTGGCAGCACTTTTTTCTCAGGTATTGGGGAAGTTGTCAACTGGGAAACAGCAAAGCTATGACCAGCAGTAATGGACAATTGTCAACTGGATGATTCTGGGCTGAACCAAATTATTTCCTTGCATTGTGAACACACTGTCCATTCATTGTTGCTATCAGAAGAAATAAGGCAGACGTAAGCCAGAGGCCAGTGATAGGGTTAAGGGAGAGAGAGAATGGCCATGATCTTGTTCGTGTAGCCAGGAAAGTGGGACATGAATAGAGGAGGCATAAGACCCTGAGTAATGAAGCACACTGAAAAAGGAAGGTGAGTCACGAATGTTAGCATGGGAAAAGGGAGATGTGAGCAGAGAAAAACACAAAAGCACTCAATGTTAACTCATGGGATGCTGAGTAAGAAGAGACTGTTACCGTACAAGACATGGATGACCACAACCCTTACAGGAATCACCGGAACAACACAGGCCACATTATACCACATTAGAGTTTGCCCCTCAGTGGGCTTTGGACACTACAACGCAAATGGGGAAAACCTCTCCTCCATGACAGCAGGAAGGAGACAACAGCCCAGCACACAAAAATAAAAGGAAAAGAGATGATATCACCAAGGAGAGAGGCCAGACAGAAAAACCAGGGATGACACAGACACCCTAGTGCCACCATTGGCTGGGTCGTGTGCTACACTTACCTTTTTGGTGCCTACTATAGCTTGCTAATTGGACACCCAACCCATTGAAATATGTAGGTCACAGTCTGCTCTGATGTTTGCCTGCTTCTAACCCCTTTGAGTCACTTTAATAAACTTTGCTGCTTGCTGCTTCCAAACTGTCTCTTGTTTTCATTCTTCCATTTCAAAGAAAACGAGAACCAAGGAGTTCAACAGCCAGGAATAAGCTGACCAAGAATCTCCCAACAAGCAAAACAATTTACTAATCAAGGAAACTATGGAGATGGCCGTGATTTGGAGGGATTTATAGAATTTATGCATGTGAGGATGGTTTTAAATGAATGAACGTACACACGGTCCCTCCTGTAATTTTCCTAGAGGAAGAATTTCAGTGTGTGGGGATTCTGCTCCGCCTGCCTTGGGTCTCACATTGTTCTTCCCACCCTGCGTTCCCCTTTACAGCTCAGGGAGCTCTAGCAGTGAGTGGGGCCTCCAGCAACATTGTGAGTTTCTGAAGAACATAAGCAAGAGTGCAATGCCCACTTCTCAGTGGCAGGAGATGCCTGAGAGAAACTCTTCTTGTGGTGGTGATGGAGGCACGTGACAGGCAATCACGTGGGCAAGCTCTTCATGCTCAGGCTGAGAATGGGCCACTAGCCATTCTCTCCTTGCTTTGTCTAAAGGAAGGAAATATAACCGAACCCAAATTCAAGGAGTAGGGAAATCCACTCTGATGCTTGACAGAGAAACTGCAAAGTCATGAAGCAAAAGGCAATGAGAAGGCCAAGAACACCACCTGCCATAAGTACTTTTTTGTGATCTTCATTGGACAATAACTTAAACCACATGTAAACACCAGAAATAGGTCATCATGGTCTTCTGACTGGAGGACAAAGAATGCCATAATTTTTTTCTGTTTCTTTAGGGAACACGGTGGGAAGAGAAAGGTAAAGATTCTGAAAAGTAAAATTTCATGAATAGTTTTAAATGTTACATTTGGTCTGGGAATAGTAGATAAAGCCTCTGATACCTAATTTATTGCACAAACTGAGAATTGCCTTTGCTGCCAAATATCACATGGTGTTAATAAAAATTTATATTTGTAAATGCCATTGTTATAGAAAACAGTAATGACTAACAGATTTTTTTTTCATTTCCGCACATGATAGCATTGACAAATACTAATTATCAATACACAGAAATAGTTTCTATCACATTATTTTATGTTATGCCATTATATTTTGTTTTTATTGTCCAAAGCTCAGACATTGTATTTTTACTTTAATGGCACTAAAACCCTCCATCATCCTAAGATGTTTACATAACAATCAGGACATGCAAATCTCTACAGAAAGATAAAAGAATTAAAATTCTCCAAAGAAAAGCATGAAAGGAGGATGAAAATCTTCAAAGGGACAGAATTCTATCTTATAGCTTATAGGCATGTTATAGAAAAAATACAATTAGTTCAGATTTCATAAGTCTGACTTTTCTATTCAATAAAAGGTATGGTTATATTTCTGCTTTCTTACATTTTAACTATTCAAGCAATTACAAAGAGGTTTTTGAAACTCTAGAACATAAGGCTAAGAAGATTAAAGTGACAACTAAGGATGACTAGAAGAAGAAAAAGTTGAAGTCTAGAATGTATTTTTTCTAATTTCACATCTTAATAAATGTGTTTACTAGTGAGCTAAAAAGTACTGGACAGGGGAACACAGCACAGAAGCAGTTGCATTTGAGATGGTCACAAATTAGTTCATTATAGCTGTCTCTAGAGCAATCTGAAAAGAAAAATGATTTATCCCAGTGTCTAAGACAAGAATGCAATTATCTCTGGAAATAGAAAATTAACTATTAACAAATGATTCCCTGACAAAGAAGTCTCTGATTACCATCTGCTGTCACAGGGTCAGTACTGGGGATGAAATTTTTTTGCAGCGAGCTTAACTTAGAGCACAAAGAGGCACACTAATGGAAGCAGGGGCACTCTGGCTCAGTATCCCCCAATCTTTGAGTTCCAATGTTTCTGTATACAATGATCAAAATCCCCAAATTTAGAAATGATCTCTAGTTTGGGGTGGTGTGTGTTTTTGTTTTAGTTTCTGTTTTGTTTGATTTTAAAAGATTTGTTTTTTGTCACCATGGAGGAACAGAGACTGGATTTACTTACTGCTATAAAAATAAAATAAGAAAACTGGGAAAATATATAAAATAATAACTGTAATATTGGAAAATAGGCATTCCAGGACTATGAAGAGAATCTTTTTCTCTTCTTTAAAAGAAGAGTGAGAGAGAGAGGAAAAAAAAAAAAGAAAAAACCTAGGTAAATGCTTTATACCCCCAGGCTTTCTTCCTAGAAGCACACTCTAGAAAGGATCAGATTGACCAGCTCCCAAGGGGAGTAGGATAGTTCCACTGAGTCTAGGAGACAGAAACTGGAGTTAGTGACACTGAGGTGATTGGAAATGGCAGGCAGAGTTCCAAAGATTTGAATTGGTGTCCTTGAAAGCTTAGAATCTTTGCTGAATACAATAACACTCATACAAGTCAGGCAAAGACTGAATTTTGAGCTTTAGCTGAATACTAAGATGTTCATGCAACTTAGGAAGCCTGGCACAAAGGCAACTGGGGACCTGAACTGAGTAGATCTCAGAGCTGGCTAACTGTGAGTTCCAGCTAGTCACAGTGGGAAGCCTCGCAGTTCACTCAAAGAATATGGTTAATATGGTAATCCTGAAGCTAAGCCTCCCTTGAGTAAGGCTTTTATGCATAGCCCACCTTGGCCAAGGTCCTACTCAAGACTCAAAAGGATCAAACTAAATGACAAGTAACTTAACTGACTACCCAAGTAAGGCTTACTGCTTGTTATGAACATAAACAAAATCCTCATGCTCAACAATGTAAAATCTAAATATCCAGCATCTATTAAAACTGACTATATATTATCATGGCAGGAAAAAAAATGACCCATAATGATGAGAAAAATCATTCAAAGGAGAGAGAATGATTTACAGAGAAACCAAACTAACAGCTCTCAAGAGAACCAGCCTCCAAACCTGCCCCAGGTGAGTAGACGCTCATCCCGACTGTTGTTAAGTGTGGGAACATGGCTCTTTCTGGCGCTCCACATCTCCGAGCTAAACTAGCAATCTCATTACGTTTTTAGTATGATACTTATTTCATATTTCTTGGTGATCTCAATATCCATTTAGATAATCTTATCTCCACTCCATGTCAGACTCTCACAGTGAAGGCTGTGTGATAACCAGTAATTGCACTTGGTCTATAGTTGAAATAAACAGTAAGCATCCAATCTTTTCTGTTTCTAGTTCACTGTCTCTAAGGCTCTGACTCCAGTAACTAACTTGGTTTTGATCTATACTTGGTTTCCTCACTGACTCCACTCCATCTTAACTTTCCTCCTTTTCTTGCTTATATTTCCTTGTCTATAATCATCCTTCCATTGTGGTTATTTCCGAATCCTTCGGCCCTGCCTCCCTTTGTTGAACACACACAGCATATTAATATTCCTGGCTGAATGACAACTTTCTGCCTGTGCAGGAAGAAACACAGTTGAAAACCGTCAACTATGGTAAGTGGCTTCACTTTAAATTTATGACCCTTGACTTCAAGTGAGCACAGAAGGCTTTTCAAAAACCAATCTCATTTTCTCTTCTCTCTACTCCCCCTTTCATCTAGATGACTAATTCATGGCCATGTTAAATAACAACTTCACTTACCTCGCCCATTCCACCACCTCCACATACTTCTTACCACCCCATCACCACCTCCAGCTATCTTTCCCAGTACAGTCCTAGTTCTTAATGTATTTTCTCCCTTTATCTCTATCTGATGTTCTAAATGCAGAATTTTAGGTCTGGTATGTGTATTTTTTTCTTTCCTTTCCCAGTCTGCAAACTATAGCGTAAGCTACATTAGAGCAAGCAATTTGTTTGTTATTTTCACTATTGGATCCCGGCTGCTTAGGATAGTTTTTGGCATAAAGGGCTAGCATTCAACTATATATGTTGGATAGATTAAGAGAGTGAATTCTTTCTTTGATGACTTAAGTAAATGGGCCCATTAATTTATTTAGGACTTATGTCTGTTTAGGGGACAGGTTTTTTTTTTTTTTTGTTACATTATTGGCTGGATCTAATAAGATTGTCTATACATGGAAAAGGTTTGCATGCCATACCGTTCTATACATATGTAAGTTAATGTTTATTTAACAAAATTGCTAATTGATTGATAGATGACTGTCTTAGACATGGAGGTTTTAATGCTGGGGTCTGTTTGTCCCCTTAAGCATGTAAAAGGTCCAGATACCTCAAAGTATCTATTTCTAAAATGTCCACTCTAAAACTTTTTAATGTTTTATTATCTTTATTTACCTATAAAACTTTTTTAGAATATTGAAGGTTTCTATCTCTGTTTCATTATCTTTCCTCATCTCTCTTCAGCAGGAATGATACAGTATACCAGATGTTTAATTATGGCCCTGGGGAATAAAAATGAAAGAATCTTAGGGGAGTCAGATTCTGGTGTTTATATATTTTGGAGGTTGGCAACTGGTCTGGCACAGGCCTAATGAATTAGAGAAGTCCTAAAAGACTTTACCATGAACGACTCCTTCAAACCATCTGTGAGATTTAATCATATAATGTCTGCGGTCATTTCTGAGGAAATTATCCTATCATCATAATTAATGTGGTTGGATAGACAATTACTCTCTGGGCTAGAGGAAGGTGGGGGATAAACAGAAGCTGTGAGTAATTTCTTTTACAACCCTCCAAAGAGCAGCTGCCATTATTAGATAGTGGGAGGCATGCCATAGGGCAGGTTTAAAAGTGACATGTTACAGGGTTAAGAATCACAGGAAATTCTTGAGATACTTTACTAAGTAGGATATGTTTCAGCACTATCCATGTAAACGTGACAGAGGTAAATTCTCCGTATTTTTTAAGGCTGCATAATATTCCATGGTATACATATTCCACAATTTATTAATCCATTCTTGGGTCGATGGGTTTCTTCCATGACTCGGCTATTATAAATTGAACCACAGTGAACAATCTGGTGCAAATATCTTTGTTATAAATGATTTCTGATCTTTTGGATATACACCAAGTAGAGGAATTGCAGGATCAAACAGCAGGTCTACTTTTAGATCCCTGAGTATTCACCATACTTCTTTCCAAAAGGGACAGATAGCTTGCACTCCTACCAGCAGTGCAGAAGTGTTCCCTTTTCTCCACATCCATGCCAACATCTGTAGTTTTGGGATTTTGTTAGGTGAGCTACTCTGGTTTTGATTTGCATTTCTCTAATGATTAAAGCTGATGAACATTTTTTTGTGTGTCTGTAGGCCATGTGCCTATCTTCTTCAGAGAAGCTTCTGCTCAAGTCCCTTGCCCACAATGAAATGGGATATAGATTAAAAAAGCAAAAAGAATCATAGAAAATTATCATTTTCTTTGGCCGATGATACTAAATTCTTTGTTTATAAATATTATCTTTATTTCATGAGGCACCAACAGTAAAACAATCATCTAATTTAATTATTTACTTGTGGCAAAGGGAGATTTTGCCAGGATTTTACAATTTCTCCCCTGGAAAGACAATATATAACTGGAGTTTATATCTAACACAAATAGGTTAGAACTTGTGTATTAGCCAAAATAAATTCTTTTGTTTTTCATTACATGTTGACAAATTAATTTTGTTAATTTTAAAGAGAATACATTCATGAGGGTTATGATTTCAATTGCTCTAAAGAGAATAGGATTTTGATACTGGTTCCCCAGTTTATGAATTATAATCCCGGCTGAGCATATTAATCTCTCTGTGCTTCTGTTTCTCTCACGTACAAACCTGAGCTAACAAGGGGAGAATGTTTCGAAGATTAACCTATTTTGCTGTCTTATTTTTTAGACCTTTCATTCAGTCCTCAACAAAATTGCCTTATCTTTATTTATCCCCACTCAAAAAAAAATTGGCTCTCCTGATAATTAATAGGATCTCTTGATTGCCAAATCCAAATATTTCCTCTGTCTCTCTCTTCAGATGACTTCATCATTGATTGCCAAATCCAAATATTTCCTCTGTCTCTCTCTTCAGATGTCTTCATCATTTAATTTTCTTTTAATCAATAAATTATCATTCCTTGGATTCTCTGATAATATTGGCTCCTATTTTTTTTTTCCTGACTCCATGAGTACTCTCTCTCTCTCTCTTCTGAAGAAATCATTCCCAATGTTTCTTGGTCCTTTTTTGCCTCATTCAATATTTGTCTTGTAATGACTCCAGATATCAACTACTTAGTGGTGACTCAATATTTTTATCTCCACTTTTTTTTTGGTCAGAGTTTTACTCTGTCACCCTCAGTAGAGTGCCAGGGTGTTAAAGGTCACAGCAACCTCAAACTCTTGGGCTCAAGTAATCCTTTTGCCTCAGCTTCTTGAGTAGCTGGGGTTACAGACATGTGCCACTGTGCCTGGCCAACTTTTCTATTTTTCTATACTTTATCATTTTAAGTCACTTCCTTAGGACACCTGCTTATGTCTCAAATGTGCCTCAAGCCTGTCTCTTCCTGTTTTAAACTTTTATTATCTCACTTCTGAACAATCCAACTCAAGACCAGGTTCACTTCAACTCAAATTTAAAGTAAAAAACTAATGCCTAGATTTTCAGGGAAATTTTCGGTTTTATTTTACATATGTGATGTATGTGCCCATTAGGTAGGTCACTATGAAAATTTTGAGACACCATGTCATGGTCCATTATTTCACTTACAAGAAACATAGGAGTCTTTTGATTCACTCACTTGTTTGGCTTATTAGTATTGCTGCGAGGGATTCATTTCTTCCCATCTTTTAAAAATTAATTTGATCCTATTCAATTAGTAAATCAGGTAAAATCTTTAAATCTAATGGGAGTCCAAATGCATATATACCAAATGAAAGAAAATGTACTGAGTTCACTTTTCATATTTTTACATTGCAATTATATATTTTTAAATGTAAGAAGAAACTATGGTTTACTTAGGGTTTTATCCTCCAAAAATAGTATCATTTTAATGTTTCATAGTTTATTTACTTAGGTAGCTTTGTTCTAAAGCGAGCATACTGAAACTGAGAAACATATATAGTCTTTTTTCCTACAAACATTTTTTCAATACAAAGGTTACCTAACGTGTAGGGTAATTGGAGAAATGGATAAATGTGTCTTTTAGTATATGGCTAACATTTTAAGTTTGGTAGACTTTCATGTTTATCTCCAGTGAGTTTTATTTGCTTTGTTTGGACTACTTTCTATTTCTCCTTTTGATTCTTGCTTCTAGCCATGATGGAATTATAACCATCAAAGTTAACCTGTCAACATAGGTAGAACACTGGAGACATATAAAAGAACTGTGGTCAGACATTGGTTGGGGGGTGGGGTTCATGACTGTGACCTTTGAGAGAAATCAACAAATGAGGCTGGCCATATGTTTGCAACAGCTTTTGGCCTGGAAGTGATTTCTGAGCTGTACATGCAGGAGTTCTGGAGAAGAAGTGAAATAACTCCCCTGGCAACCTAGGCTCAGGGAGGCTGAGGCGCCTGGATGTTGTGGGAAAGAGTTCAGGAAGGAAGCAGCTATGTAAGACACGATCTCCAGTACTGGGCAGGGCTGCACAGAGCCCACATGACCTCTGCAGAGATGCAGAGTAGCCTACCTGCAGAGTGACACAGACGGGCAAACACTGAGTAGGTGTGGGGACAGGGACAATTTTCAGAGCTCACACATGGGGGGTCATTCCAGATATGATTAGTCAAGGTAGAGTAACTTTTAGTGAATACATAAAGCATTCAGTGGAGATCCTTAGCTTGGAGATCCTTTCCTTATCTGTGCAGATCAAACTTTTAAATTTGATCATGTTCCATTTGTATATTTTTGTTGTTGCTGTGATTGTTTCTGCAATCTTCATAAATTCTTTATCTAGGCTGATATCTGTAAGAGATTTTTCAACGTTTTCTCCTAGAAACATGATATTTCCAACATTTTCTCAAACATCTCCTCCTAGAAGTCTTATAGGACTTATAGGACTTACCATGCCTGAGGGTTAAGTCTTTATTCATCATGAGTTAATTTTTGTGAGTGGTGACAGATGAATCATGCTTCAGTCTTTTACATGTGACCATCTAGTTTTTCCACCATCATTTATTGAATAGGAATTCTTTCCCCAGTGTATATTTTTGTCTGCTTTGTGAAATTTCAGATGGGAAACTAAGGGAAGTTTTTTCTCTGGGTCATCTGTTCTGATCCATAGGTCTATGTCTGTTTTTGTGCCAGTACCATGATGTTTTGGTTACTGTAAACTTGTAGTACAACTTGAAGTCTATGAAAGTGATGTGTCTTTATACTCCTCTATTAAGTAAGGTGCATTGGCTATTTTTTTTTTTTATGGTTACACACAAAGTTTTAGATCTGCAGAAAGTGACACTGATGTTTTAATGGGACTTTCTTTGAATCTGTAAATCACTTTGGATAATACAGCCATGGAATACTACTCAGCCATAAAAATAATGATGATCTAGTATCTTTTGTACCAACCTGGATGAAGAGGGAGACCATTCTTCTAAGTGAAGTATTGCAAGAATGGAAAAATAAACACCAAATGAACTTAATACTAATTGGAAGTAGTTGATCAACTCCTAGTGCACATACGGAAGTAAAACTCAACAGAGTTCAGGGAAGTGGGTGGTGGAGGAGAGGTTAGTTAAATTCACACCCAACTTGGCAGTTGGATCAAGGAAAACAAAAAAGAGGAAATCATTAACTTCCTTGAGCAAACAGTGAAGTTGCAAACTATCAGAACCTGTGGGACAGTGCACAAGCAGTCCTAGGAGGGAGATTTATTGCATTAGATGCCTATATTCGAAAAACAGAAAGCAACCACATTAACAATTAATGACTCATCTTAAAGAAATGGAAGAAGAAGAGAAATCTAATCCAAAACTTAGGAGAAGAAAAGAAATAACCAAAATTAAATCAGAAATAAATGAAATTGAAAACTAAAGAATCATTCAGAAAATTAATAAGTTTGCACCCACCTGGTACAATGTGCATGTTTTGGGTGAAGGGCACACTTAAAACTTTGGCTTAAAATATGTAACCAAAACATGTGTACCCTTTTAATATTATTTTTTAAAATAAAAATAGCAAAAAGAAATAGCAGAAACAATTAAAGTAGGAAGTATAAAAGAAAAAGCAGACAGAATTCAAATACTAGAGCCTCTATGGAAAAGGTTCTGTTGACAGTTATTTCAGCCAAATGGTGAACACACCAACACAGAGACTATTTTAATTTGATGTTTTCCAGTATCATGATCACAAGATAATTTCCTCCCTAGTTATGAAAAAATTGTTAATTTTTCCCCATGAGAAAATTGTCCCTAAATACTCATATTACCAGGCGGGAAACGGAACCTTTCAGTCTTTTGAGAGTTTCAATTAGTGAGGGGAACTAGTATATCTGCCCTCCACAAAAGGGTTCAAATCCTAGTCCATTAATCAACTTTGTTTCAATATAGGTACTGTAGATAGCTTTTTCAGGCAAAGTCTGGCAAAATGGATAAAGCTACTAAAAATTCAAAAACGTTAACATAGCTTGACTTATTTTAATTTATTCCATTTAATTAATTTTATCAAACACATTTTCTTTTTACCATTTTTCAAAGTTTTTCCTTTTTTCTACTTCATAGAAAAACATTTCCTTAGACATCTACTTGTATTTTTTCTTCTTTAAATTTGTGTGGCATAGTTACTTAGAATTCTCTCTGTAGTTCTAATTCCTAATTAAAATTTAGTCTTAAGCGTAAAAAGATAGTCCAGATGGTCCTTATCTGTTAGATTCCTTGAGTGCCTCCTTTATTCTTTACTTTTAAAAAATCCCTGTTGTATTACATTATCTTATTTGCAGTCTGTAGTCTTATTAGCATTCATCAGAATCCCCTGGAGAAATCACCAAGATGAATCATCCCTTATTTCTTAGGTCCGTTCATCAATTTGCTGCTTCCTCTCAAAGAAATTTTATTGAACAGTAAAGCTTATAAAAAGACTATTTTTCTTTTGTGAATTTTCATTATTTCTGAAATACTGTGAACCTAAATTTTTAAGAGTTTGGAGGGAAGTACATGAAGAAAAGCCTTTTCCTGTGGTGTTTTATTACGAGCAGTCTCTTGGCACATCATTCCTAGGTCATCTGAATGTCCTAAAAGTGACAGAGGACATTCTGGACATCAAATACAAGACAGAGAAATTAAAAAGTGATTCATGAAAGATGAAGCACACTCAACAGCATGTATCATGGGGAAGGCACTGATTTGATGCTCATTGCAAACTGAACATAGTCTCTTGATTTAATTAATCATTTTCTAAATGAAGACTTTGTTACATGACTTATGAAGGTTCTCAAATAGTAATTGGGAATGCTGCTCAACATAGTGGAATAAGCTTCTTTTTTCAAAATTTACTTTAGTTGCATCTAATTAGAGAAGCTAGAGTTTAAAATGGCCAAAATTTTGAATTAGAATATTATGCCTTTGTGAAATTAAGTTAGCTTACGTGTCCCAGGATGGAAATCTCAAATTTGGGAATAGATTTTTAGAAGAATTAAAATAAACTAGGTATAAGTATATAAATCATGATAATGTTATTTCTGGTAAGGAGGTCATCATCAAAAGGGTTAGGTATTACAGAAAAATTTTTGAAATTAAAACTGAATTTTAGAATTGTATGCACTTTCACGGAATGCATGATTTGCTCATGGTGCTTTCTCAAAGGCCTTATGAGATAACCACTTTCAAATGGCATTTCTTGATTTTCATATAAGTGGTTTTGAGTTCTGAACTAATTTTTTATCCAATTAACTCCAAAGCAAATGAAGATAAAATTCAATTTCAGAGCCACGAACATGGAACTGGCAGACAGCCAGTGAATCAAAACAATAATAACAACACCTGAGTTATTTTCTTTCGTGTTTTTTTTCTACCTAAGTACTTATATACATTTTTGGGGTGGCTATATATATGGTGGTTTATGGTTTATTCCATAAGATTATGCCATTTATTATGATTTAAAATGTAATCATATCACCTAACAATGTATTTGCAAATTAATAGTTATAGAAACTTCCTTCCTTCCTTCAGAAGTATCTGCTTCCCAGACTGGGGTGCAGTAGTGTCATCATAACTCACTGCAACTCCCAACTCCTGGCCTCAAGCAATCCTCCCTCTTCAGCTGCCTGGGTGGCTGGGACTAAAGGCACATGCAACCATACCCTAATTTTTACATTTTTATAGAGAGACAATTTTGCTGTGTTATCCAGGCTGTTCTCAAACTTTTGGTCTCAAGAAATTCTCCCACCACAACCTCCTAAAGTGCTGGGAATATAGGTGTCACCCACTATGCCCAGGTGGAAACATCATTTTTTAAAATTTCAATAGACTTAGATGCATATCATTTTAGGATTGTTGCATCTTCTGATTGAATTATTCCCTTTATATAATAACCATCTTTGTCTTTTATGACTGTTATGCTAAGAGAAATATGTCAAAGAAAGTCACAAAAAAACAAATACTTTGTGATTTCATTCCTGTGAATTGTCTAAAGAGGACAGACAGGGGATGGTGGCTGTCAGGGGCTGGGAGGGGAAGGAAAAAGAAAGTCAATGTTCCCTGGTATGGTGTGTTTCAGTTTTGTGAGATGAAAAAGTTCTAGAGATCTGTTATAAGACAGTGTGCATATAGTCAAAACTACTATACTGTACATTTAAAAATGTTTAAGATGGTGAAATTATAAGGCGTATTTTATGTCATAATTTAAAAATGACACTGGACTATTTCCTAGCTTTGCATCACTTCCTGGTTCAGGCCTAAATGATCATATGCAAAAAATTGCCCCTAGCTAGAGACAAAATGACTAAATTCTCTCCTACCCTAGAGATTAGCGTTTGGGTCTGTTGTGTTTAGTATGTGGGTGATAAGATTGGGGACTAATTGGGAAAATGTACTGTCAATACAGCATCCTTTGTGATCTAAGGTCCAGACTAAAGTACTTTTGATTTGCAGAGACTTCTTTAAAAGTAATTTTCATTGACCATGATTCATGCTGGGAGCCAGCTGAATATGATTACATGTTTGTCTGAGACTATAGTAAAGTTGATATAAAATGTTAGCTATTTCTACCTGACAAACTGCCCTCAACACCAGTGTTTAAAACAACAAAAATTTAACATCAGGTACAAATTCCTGTATCATTTGGGGAAATATGCTCAGGTCACATTTGGTACCATCCTGTTGACCAGGGAAAGTTAAAGGCAGCCAAGATTCAAGCACTGAAAAGTCACATTGCAAAAGACAGGTATGTACAAGAACATTGACTAAAAGGGAAAACTTTTACAGAAAATCTGCCATGGATGTGTCTGCAATCTTCAGAGATCTCAGGTGAAATCAACGGCTTTAGGTGAAGGTCTAAACTTTGCCAGGAGGTACTGGCAAACTTTTAAAGAGTTTTCCAACGAGTCAGGCAATGGGGACTGAGGTTTTCAGAATAATGAATGTATCTCTAGAGAAAATTGTCTGAAGACATAAATTTTGTGAAGCTTAGGGGAGTGTGGTGGTTATGATTAATCATTTAAGTCAGTAGATGTGCGTAAGGCAGATTACCCTCCATAATGTAGGTGAATGTCATCTCATCAGTTAAAGGCCTTGAGAGAAAAAAAAGTGGTCCCCTGAGGAAAATGGAATTCCACTTCTGCACTGATGTCAGACTTGAGACCAGAATATTAACCCTTCTCTGGGTCTCATGTCAGTCTTGCCAGCTGCCACAATTACTTGGGTCAATTTTTAAAAATAAATCTCTCCTCCTCTCCCTATATGTTTACGAGTTATGATAATTAAGTTCGTGAACTTGACAGTATGTTCTTCCCTTGGCAGCACTGTAAAACAACTGTGTCAAGATGTGGCAGTGTCCTGCTGCGTGGCATTCATCATTGTTGTTGTGTATTTTTGTGTGCCTTCATAAGAATTTCAGAGCCTGAATTAGAGCAACAAACAGACATTAAATTTCTTGTCAAACTTGGCAAGCAGGGAAATGATATCAGGGACATGTTAGTCCAAGTATATAGGGATAATCCCGTGAAGAAATAGACAATATACAAATGGATTAAACCTTTTTCTGTAGGGAGAGAAAGTCTCACTGTAGAAGAGAAGCTGAGATAACCAGGAATAGAAGAACTGACAAAAGACATTGCAAAAATTGGTCAAATTGTGCATCAGAATTTTTAGCTGACTATGAGGTGCACAGACAAGGTAAACATCAACAGAGAAACAGTTGGGAGAATCTTAACTGAAAATCTTGGCCAACAACTCATGACTTTTGCATCACAAGAATTCACCAGCTCACACAGCACTGTCTGTGAGGGTGTTTTTAGCCAGTAAACACATAACTGTGTAAGAACACCCTCCCTACTTACCTGATCTGACCCCCCAGGACTTCTTTCTTTACCTGAAGATAAAGGAAATATTGAAATGAAGCCATGTTGATGACATTGATTACATTCAGACTGTAATATGGCAATATCTTTGATGGTGATTCCAGTTCTTCAAAAAAGTTCCAAATTGCTTTGAAGGGTGGACTGAACACTGGTGTCAGGGCAGAGCTTCCCAAGGGGAGAACTTGGAAGGTGAGTGGAGTGATAGTCAGCAATGAGCTGTGTAGCAGTTTTTCTAGGATGAATTTCCAAATCATTGTCAGACTTACTATATCTATTCCTTTGGTTCTGTTTCTCTGGAGGACCTTGGTTAATACAGCATGTGCCAGAAGGACAGAATATGAGTACTCACTGACACAGTAATATTTACAGAATCTCAGGGTCAGCATTTCACGGAAACGATACTAATTTGCATTAAGATTTGTTACGTACACTTTATCATTTAACTTATAGTAGCAATCCTAATTTACATAACTATTTGGGGAGTACATATTGCTTTACATTTTATTTGTAAATTAAATTTGCTATTTATTCTTTACTTAGAAAAGCCACTATCTTTGTTATACAAGTGTATCTGGCTAATTGGGCAAAAGGGAGGGAAAAAAAATCTCTGCTCCACCTATAAATTGCATACTCTGCCAAAGGGCTGTGTTCCACCCTAGAGAACCTTTTTTCTATTTGGACAAAATAATTTTCATTTTCTAAGCTGTGATTCAAGGGCACTTACTTGGTCCACCTGGAGTAAGTGCCTTTTTTGAATCATCTCAGAAATGCTGTAAGTGTTAGAAAGAGCCTATCCCTAATAATCAATAACTGGTCTCCATTTGTACATTTACATTTATGATCATAAAATTATCTTACAAGGTGTAGTGCAAAAGC
>CAUYQV010135698.1:0-24624 GCA_963574575.1 Galagoides demidoff
CTTTTCCAAAAGATAGAAAAACACAGAACACTACTCAACACATTCTATAAAGCAAACATCACCTTGATCCCCAAACCAGGAAAAGACCCAATAAAGAAAGAAAATTACAGACCAAGTCATTAATGAATATTGATGCAAAAATATTCAACAAGATCCTAACAAACAGAATCCAGCAACACATCAAACAAATTATACACCACTACCAAGTGGGTTTTATCCCAGGATCTCAAGGATGGTTCAATATACGTAAATCTATAAATGTAATTCATCACACAAATAAATTAAAAAACAAATACCATATGATTCTCTCTGATGCAGAAAAAGCTTTGGATAACATCCAGCATCCTTTCATGGTCAGAACACTTAAGAAAATTGGCATAGAAGGAACATTTCTCAAATTGATAGAGGTCATCTACAGCAAACCCACAGCCAATATCATACTGAATGGAGTTAAACTGAAATCATTTGCACTCAGATCAGGAACCAGGCAAGGTTGCCTATTGTCTCCATTGCTCTTTAACATTGTAATGGAAGTTTTAGCCATTGCAATTAGGGAAGAAAAGGCAATCAAGGGTATCCATATAGGATCACAAGACATTAAATTTTTACTCTTCAGGGATTCTACTACAAAACTCTTAGAAGTGATCAAGGAATACAGCAACATCTCAGGTTACAAAATCAATACTCATAAATTGGTAGCCTTTATATATACCACAACAGTCAAGCTGAAAAAATAGTCAAGAACTCTATTCTGTTTACAGTAGTGCCAAAGAAGATTAAATATCTGGGAGTTTACCTAACAAAGGACATGAAAGACCTTTATAAAGAGAACTATGAAACTCTAAGAAAAGAAATAGCTGAAAATGTTATCAAATGGAAAAACATACCATGCTCGTAGCTGGGAAGAATTAACATTGTTAAATGTCCATACTACCCAAAGCAATATATAATTTTAATGCAATCCCTATTAAAGTTCCATTGTCATACTTTAAAGATTTTGAAAAAATAATACTTCATTTTATATGGAATCAGAAAATACCTTGAATAGCCAAGACATTACTCAGAAATAAAAACAAATTAGGAGGAAATCACACTACCAGACCTCAGACTATACTATAAATCCACTGTGATCAAAACAGCATGGTATTGGCACAAAACAGAGAGGTAGATTTATGGAACAGAATAGAGAGCCAACAGATGACTCCAGCTACTTACTGTTACCTGATCTTTGACAAGCCAATTAAGAACATTGAGTTGGAAAAAGACTCCCTATTTAACAAATGGTGCTGGGTGAACTGGCTGGCAACCTGCAAAAGACTGAAATTGGACCCATACCTTTCACCACTAAGATTGACTCTCACTGGATTAAAGATTTAAACTTAAGACATGAAACTATAAAAATACTAGAAGAAAGTGTAGGGAAAACACTTGAAGAAATCGGCCTGGGTGAAAATTTTATGATGAGGCTGCCCTGGGCAATTGAAGCAACATCAAAAATATACTACTGGGACCTGATCAAATTAAAAAGTTTCTGCATAGCCAAAAGCACAGTAAGTAAAGCAAATAGGCAGCCCTCAGAATGGGAGAAGATATTTGCTGGTTATGTCTTTGACAAAGGTTTAATAACCAGAATCCACAGAGAACTCAAACGTATTAGCAAGAAGAGAACAAGTCATCCCTTCTCAGGGTGGGCAAGGGACTTGAAGAGAAACTTCTCTGAAGAAGACAGGCGCATGGCCTACAAACGTATGAAAAACTGCTCACCATCCTTAATCATCAGAGAAATGCAAATCAAAACTACTTTGAGATATCATCTAACACCAGTAAGATTAGCCCTTATCACAAAATCCCAAAATCACAGATGCTGGCGTGGGTGTGGAGAAAAGGGAAAACTTCTACACTGCTGGTGGGATTGCAAACTAATGTGTCCCTTTGGAAAGACATCTGGAGAACACTTAAAGAACTAAAAATATATCTGCCATTTGATCCTATAATTCCTCTATTAGGTATATATCCAGAAGACCAAAAATCACACTACAATAAAGATATTTATATCAGAATGTTCAATGCAGCCCAATTCATTATTGCTAGGTCATGGAAGAAGCCCAAGAGCCCATCAATCCACGAATGGATCTGTAAATTGTGGTATACGTACACCACGAAATACTATGCAGCCATTAAGAAAGACGGAGACTTTACCTCCTCCATGTTTACAAGGATGGAGCTGGAAAATATTCTTCTTAGCAAAGTATCCCAAGAATGGAAGAGAAAGTATCCAATGTACTCAGCCCTACTATGAAAATAATTTATAGCTTTCATAGGAAAGCTATAACCCAATTTTAGCCCAGGAACATGGGGAGAGCGGAGAGGCAGGGGAGGGCAGGGGGAAGGGTGGGTGGAGGGAGGGTGATTGGCGGGATCATGCCTATGATTCATTCTATAAGGGTACATGTGAATCTCTCTAAATGTAGAATATAAATGTCTTAACACAATAAATAAGAAAAAGACATGCAGGCTATGTCAACCAGTTGGATAAAGTATTTCAAATTATATAGGGAAATAGTACACTGTACCCCATGATAGTATTAATGTACACTGTTATAATTTAATAAAAAGAAAAAAAGAGAAAAAAAGAAATTAAATATAGAAAAAAATAAACTTATTTGCTCTTGGAGAAAAAAAAAGATGCTATATCTTCCTTCAACTCCATCTCACTTCCATGCATGGTCGCTCTGCTTTGCTGCTAACCCAGAGACCCCAAATCTCACCACAGAATTAAAATACCCTTCCTAAAACATAAAACTGACCCAAAAGATCAGAGAGAAAAGTAGACACTGAGCCTCAGAGAAGCTTATCAGAGATGCTTGGACTTTTTGTAACTAGCTGATATTGAATGTTGTGAATAAAATATTAGTACATTAATTCAAAATGTTTACATCTCACTGGAAGCACATCTAACCACCTTTTTTCTCTGAAAAAAACGTTCAGTGTGGTCAGTGATAGAACCCCAAACTGTAATGCAGTTTACAAAAGGTATGAGTGGGTGCCAGCACAGGTGCACCTTTAGGGCCCCCTCAGGGACACACACCATCCTGCTCCCCATGTGCATAAACAGCACATGTTTAATAGTAAAGGATTAGGAAGTATAAGGTTAATAAATAAAAACCCACAAAATAATGGCCGTCACAGTCCTTAGACAACTACTTATCTCTCACCTCTGTAATTCTGCTCCACTCTGCCCATGGCCTGTCCTGTAAAATGACCCTGCTGCATATGCCAGTTCCCCACCTCAGGCCTCCTGACCCCCCTGAGTTCCCACAATGCCTCTGATCACACCATAAGACATGCTGACCATACCATGAGACCTACAAGCACCAAGACCTCATGTGCTCCCTTCATCATCCCATCCCACAGCCTGGCACACAGCAGGTGCTCCAGGCCAAGACTCTGTGTGATCCCTTCATCGTCCTACTCCACAGCCTGACACATAGCAGATGCTCCAGGAGGGGCCATGGACATAGGCACCTCTCTTTTCTTTCCTTCCTAGGAGAGATTTGCCTTTTCTGAGAAAATTGCCTTGCCCATAAACTTCTTGTTTGTACTACCTAAAAAAGAAGAGTTATCAACCACTCACCTGTTAGTATAAATAGTGCATTCAATGCTCCCTCTAGACACCCAGGAGAGACTTCTTGGAGTGGGAGCTTGGAGAAGAAAGAAGAGGTGGGGCACAAGGACACTTGGGAGTGTGTAGGGTGCTGCAAAGCCAGAAGGCAGGGGTAGGACATGGTACCAGCCAGCTATGTGATGGGATGGTGAAGGATGGGGCACTCAGAGGGTCAGGGTGGGATCTGGAAGGAATGTGGAAGAGGGCTGAGGTGGAGTTGAGGATGGGTGAATAAGGGATGGGATGGACAGAAAGCCAAGAGCACATAAAGGAGGAGATCCAGAGGAGGGAGCACACAGGCAGCCTGCCTCTCTGTGTCCTGCTGTGCAAAGGCTGCAGGACAGCGATTGTCACGGGCTGTGAGAGCCAGACAGGCCTGGGTTACCCTGCAGAATCTCTGAGTCTCATTTCTGCATCAGTAGAGTGGCTGAATTATTCCTGTTCCTGCCTGAGTTTTGCTTCTGGACACCTCTCAGGGCCTGGAAGACTGTCTCTGCCAGAGCTCATTCTTACCAGCAGGGCAGGCCCTGAAGAGGCTGCCCAGAACTCAGACCTTCAGACCCACTTCCTGGGCAGCCTGCAGAGCCTCCCACCTCCACTGCCCCACTTCTGTGATCCAGCCATGGTCCTGATGAAGAACAAGGACAGAAAGAGGGTGGTCATGTCAGTGCCCCTTCCAGAGCACTGGTGTTCTGGGGCTGTGATGGAAGGTAACCTTGCTGTCTCCCCTGAGGCCTTCACCACCCTGAGGCAGGTGAATACTCATGTGCTACTGTTGTGAAGCCCAGGCTCACAGAGGCACAGCCCCTTGCCCAAAGTCACACTGCTGGTTGGGGGACTCAGCTACGCCCAACATCTGAGGGCCTTGACTTTAGATACACATGGTGACCTCCCTCAGTTTTGCTTCCTCTTCAGCCTCCATTTGGATCCTCAGCCCCGTCCTGTGTTCCTGGTAGCTGGACACCATGGCTGTCCTGGCCAGGAGTACATTAGCTTCAACCCCACTGCCCTGAAGTGTTCATGCTGCATCAGCACATGGTGCAGAAGTACAGACAGTTGCAGCTCCACTCCCGTACACAAGGGTGCACACCCTGAGGTGCACTGGCAGTTCATGGAAGGTTCTAGAGGAGCTGTGAGACAGAGCCATGACCTCAGCCTGTAGGGATGGGGAGGGAAGTGTGGGGAGCTGTGAGAAGAGGTGATTCACCCCTGCATGCCTCAGTGGCACCTCTGAAAAGTCACCACTTGCTCTCTCCAGCCCATCCGTGAAAGGCCTTAAGGTCCCGGCCCCTGGAGCAACACCAGGGAATTTAGTTTTCAGGTCTGCAAGGCTGATATTGGCATCTACTACAGTGGATTGTCAAGGCTGTTGAGCATTCTTGAGCCTGTCCTGCACTCATGGTCCTTAAACTTTGTCAATCATCTCAACCCTGGAATGCCAGCCCCAAAGTCAGAGGCCTAGGCTTGCTGAAGCAGATTGGAGCCTAGACTCTGATGAAACCAAAGTCAGAAAGCCATTGACATAGGGCCTCCCACTCAAAGTGTGGCCTATGGACCAGCACTGAGGGCCACATGGGAGCTGCTAGAAATGCAGAGACTCAGTCCCCAAGTGAGACCTGCTAAATTAGCTCAAGAAGATGCCCAGGGGATCTGCATGCACCTGAAAGAAATCTGGAGAAGGCTAACATAGCCCTGGTTCAAGTTCCCTGACGATGAGGAAGAAGGATATAGTCAACCCTAAAACCCAACCCAACAGGAACCCCCAACTTCCCAGTGCCTCAAGCTTTCTGCTGAAAGAGTCCTCATGAAAGATTCATAACAGGCTTACCGTGCTCGTCCAACAGGATGTTGTCGGGTTTTATGTCTCTGTAAGAGAAAATAAAGAAGCTGGCAATGTGATTCCTGTAGCCTACAAATATATGTTCAGGACACACTCACGTTTCCCCAGGCCCAAGGGCTCAGGGAGCAGGACAGTAATTGGTATAACAATGGAGCACCTATACTCTCACTTTCTTCTTCTCTTCCCTGGAACTGCAATATATTCAATTGTTTGAATATATAGAAGAACCTCTGTAAGTTGACCACTCAAGGGACAGTCATAAACTGATCAACTTATGGAGGTGGTCAACATACGGAACTAGGCCTACTGTACTGATACGAACATACGTCATTATAAAAGTTTTGAGATACACAAAAATCAAGAAACATAAAATCTGTATGGATGGAAACATACAAGCCCTCCCAGCAAACACCAATAAGCCGTACAAGTTGAAACCTATGCAGATAAAATCAGAAAGGACACTGTGGAGTGTGCTCCTTGGAAGTGAAATAATGGATCAGAACACAGCCTCTCTCAAAACTTTCATAGTGACCCACGGTACATGTGGTGCATGTCTGGTCTATGAAAGTTAGGTCCCTTTAATGAGGTAGGCAATGAAGGGAGGTGGTCAGCTATGAAGGTTCTATTATATTTTTTCCTGATAGTCTTCATGGTTGGCCTCTCTGTTCCAGCTGTCATGGTCACACATGCTCATTGGGCAGGTGGAGGCAGCAGGTGGGGGCATTTCCTTCCTCCCGGGGTACTCGTGGATGTGAGGGTGTGGCTGAGCTCCCCTCATCTATCACAGACATGGGCAAACTACAGTACTAGGCCTGTGAAGAAGAGGTTATTTGTACTATCTGTGAGCTGAGAATCACTTTTAAGTCTTTAAAGTTATAAAAACAAAACACCAGTACACTCACACACACACACAAACAAAAAGGAATACACAACAGAGACTAATGTAGCCCTCAAAGCCTAAAGTATTGATTATCTGGCCCCTTATGAAGAAAGTCTGTGAACCTCTTTTCAGGGTAATATGATGAACCACATGTAGCAAAGGCTGGTCAGGGAGTTTCTGGAACACTCTGCTCCACATCACCATCACACCAAAGTGCCTCCCAGCTCACTTTGTACTTCTTTATGGCCAGAGCTTTGGTTTCTTCATCCCTGCATGGCCGAGCCTAGCACAGTGCTCATCACAAGTAGACATGCATGTGAAGCCAGAGTGTAAGAATGAGAAAGTGAAGTAAGAGAAGTCAACTTCACCCCAATTTGCTCATTATTATAATAAGGTGCTTTTTACAACTATTTTACAAAGGCATAGATTTTCACTCATTTGTAATGTCAAATTTACTAAGACTAATGATAGCTTTCTTCAAAATAAAGAGTCACTGCTCGCAAGGTCATCAAATATTAATTCTGGCTCGGCGCCTGTGGCTCAATCGGCTAAGGTGCCAGCCACATACACCTAAGGTGGCGGGTTCGAATCCCCAGCCCGGGCCCGCCAAACAACAATGATGGCTGCAGCCAAAAAAAAAAAAAAAAAAAAAAAATGGCCGGGCGTTGTGGCGGGGGCCTGTGGTCCCAGCTACTTGGGTGGCTGAGGCAGGAGACTCGCTTGAGCCCAGGAGTTGGAGGTTGCTATGAGCTGTGATGCCATGGCACTCTACCCAGGGGATAGCTTGAGGCTCCGTCTCAAAAAAAAAAAAATTAATTCTACCTGAAAACACTGGGGTTGTTTGTAATCATGCAGTACAATGTCTTTTGGTTTGAAGATGGAAGAAACACTCATTTGTATCTTATAATTTTTATTTTCACTGTGACTTTTTAAGTCTATGAGTTTTTATTTTTACTTCAAAGACAAAGATTTGAAGCCCATGAGTTTTGATGAGCATTCGGTAAGTAGGCTCTGTGGCTGAGGTCACCAAATATCCACTGTGAACAAAGAGATTGCTGTGGAGGTGCTTAGGAGTGATGAACTTAAGAACCTACACAGAACAAAAAGCAGAAGACCCAGAGTCAAGTGTTTGTGGATCAAGTCAGCAGATGCTCCACTTGGCCCCTGCCTAGGAGGCTACCAGCAGGTTTCTTAAGAAGAGGTGATAGATAAAAGGGGAAAAAATATGTATTGAGAAAAATATATATATAAAATACTTGAACACTATAGCCCAAATATTTTTATGTTATTTGGATAAAGATATAGAGGCATACCACAGAGATATTACAGGTTCAGTTTCTGAACATCACAATGAAGTTAATATTGAAATAAAGCAAATTACACATACACAAGGGAATGAAAACACCATACCTATGTTCAAGCTCATTCCTTAAGGTTTCCCTAGGACTGGGATGATGTCGTGTGGGGTGTGGGGATGAAGGAGGAGTTGGCCGTGGCCCAGGGCGTATGAACCAAGAAATGTCTTTGGGGCCACAGACTAAGACACAGGTGGGCAGGGTGAGGGGATCCTAAGGAGGTGTATTGGGTTCAACAGTATCTCCCCCAAATTCATGTTCACCCAGAAGCACAGAATGTGACCTGATTTGGAAATGTTATCTTTGCAGATGTAATTAGTTAAGGATCTAAGTCATCCTGGATTTAGGCTATGCCTTTATGTATTTATGGGGTAAAGGAGATGACGATGCATGAATATACAAGAGAGAAGACCCCATGGGAAGATGGAAGCAGAGAGTGGAGTGATTCAGTCATAGCCGAGGATCTCCTGGAGCCACCAGAGGATGGGACAGGCCAGGAGTAACTCTCCCCAAAGCTTTCATAGGAAGCTCAGTCCTGACTATGCTTTGACTTTGGAGATCTAGCCAGAAGTAGAGTATTATTTTTGGTGTTGTTTTAAGCCACCAATTTTGTGAATTTGCTGTGGCAGCCATAGGAAGCTACCATGGCAGGCATAGTGGAAGGAGACCCTGCAGAGGGGGTTGGCCAATAGCAAGGGGTAGCTAAAGTCCCTGATGACCATAGCACCTCAGCTGTCCAAGTCCCTGCTTCCACATCAAACAGGCCCTGCTCACAGCACCTCATCTCTTAAGAAAAAAACAGGGACACAGATGTGGCCGGCTTGGTCATTAGACCCCACAGCTCCCAGGAAAGGGGCTGTGCCATCAGAGTAGTCCAGCTCAGGAGGTAGACAGCCTGTGTTCCACCTCTACCCTCCTCCTCTCCAACTACTTGCATGATCCTTGTCTGTGCCAAGTCCCTTTGCTGTGTGGATTAAACATCTGATACATAACGCATGTTCCTTCTGTGCCAACCTTAGCTCAAAACAGAATCTCAGTCATTTAAGGGATGTCCCCTCTGTGGTCACATAGTGAACAAGGTGGACCCATCTAGCCAAATGGAGCTTGCCTTCCAGAGAAGAAGCAGGCCAACAAGCACACCAAGAAATGACATGATTACATGCTAGACAAGTGCTTTGTCAATGTAAGAGTGATAAGGTTCATAAATTTGGAAAGGACAATTTTACTTCTCATAAAGTTTTTCAGCCTGCAGACTGGCCATCTCATAGGCTGGGAAGCATAGCCTTGGGGAGAAGCCAAGAATAAGCACTCCCAGGGAATGGTAAAGGGAACAGGGATTTAGGCTGAATATATGTATTTAATGAGCTACACAAGGAGTCATGAGTATTATTTATTTATGAAAGAAGGAACATGAAAAAGCACAATTGAGTTTCATGCCCCTTCATAGGTCACATGTGGAAAAAGATAGTGGTATTAGCCTGATCTAAGGGTGGAGTTTTTGGCCCTCTGACATCAAAAGGTGAGCAGAGGATACTAGTCAGGAAGAATGCTGCTCAGGTGTGCCAAAACTTTACAATAGAAGGGGCAGTCATGGGGTTGGCTGCAATCATCCATAAAGCAAGTCTTCCCACAGGCTGGGTCTGTTTAGCCCTTAGAAAAGAAAGCTTCATGGCAATTAGTGAAGGAGAGGTATAAAGAGGTGTGTCCAACTTCTCATCCTCTCATGACTGAGATTTCAGTTTTTAAGATTTGTCTAGGTGCCTTGGCCCAAGAGGGCTTTGTTCAGTCAGTTGGGGAGCTTAGGATTTTGTTTTTATTTTTCAGCTTGAAAAAAGTAAACCAAGGTCTAGAAAAGAGGGGACTTGGATTCAGAAGGTGGTCAGCAAGGCCTCTGCAGAAGCAGTGACATTAGGTTGACCTCTGAATGGCAAGAAAGAGCCAGTTGTGTACCAGACAGGAAGCAATTTCTCACCTTGCAGATGAGGAAGCAAAGGTTGAGAGAAGAAGTGATTTGACCTGTGATGTGCTTCTAGCCCACAGAACCTGGCAAAGGTCAAGAGCGTTACCCCTCAATTTGGATATGTTACATGGCAAGGTTGGTAGGATGCTATTCCCACAGTTGTATCATGTTACATAAGACTTTGACCTAGCAGCCTAGATTGTGAGCTACCATGTGTGAGCAGGCTACATGGCAAGGAAATGCAGGTACCCCTAGGAGTGGCCAGACCTCCAGCAGACAGGTAGCGAGAAAATGGGGCCCTCAGTCCCGCAGGCATAAGAACTCAGTTTTGCCAACAGCCACATGAGCTTGGGAGGGGACCCTGAGTTCAAGAAAGGAATGCAGCCTAGTGGGCACCTGGGTTGCCGCTTTATAAGACCCTAAGCAGAGGACCCAGTTCTGCGTGCTTTGACTCCTAATCCAGGGAGAGTGAGAGAAAATAAATGTAAGCTGTTTTAGTTGTTAAGTTAGTGATAATTCGTGACACTAGCTATATGACCTTGGGCCACTTACTCTGAGACTTGTCTCCCTCCTCTGGAGAGTGAGAACACAAGTGGCTCCCCTGCTGTGGCTGTGAACCTGTGGTGAGATGACATTAGCCAAGTGCCCAGTGCAGCTCCCAAGGTGTAAGAAGTGCTGACATAAATTACAATGATGAGACTATCCCTGCTCTTTTAAAAGGAGTAGGGAGAACTCAGGGACAGATTCTCAAGGTGGAGCAAGGCAAATTAGGTCTCTCTCACATGGCATTCTCTGGGCAGAGAGACAGAGTATCAGAATCACTTGCGATTTAATTAGGGTAGCATTTTATGGGCCAAGCATGGTATCAGACCTTTCAGGTCAGCTGATTTATGGACCATTCCTCCAGCTCTATTTTTTAAATTGACCACGTCTCAGTTCCAGAGCATTGTGCTGTTGGACACAGGCTTGAACGTCCAGAAAGGGTGTTAGGAGTCTTGCGTGGATGGGAAAGCCCGCGACAGTGTTTTCTGGTGACAGGCCCATAACTTCAGAGCTGGGCAAAATGACACTTTCATGGAAAGTATGCCTGTGAGGCCATAAAACCCGGTCCTGCTATTGAATTATTCCATAGGTCACAAATAAAACAAAGCATAAAATGTCGGCTGTGATATTTTAAAAAGCAGCAGAGAAATGGCTCTGGTCCAGCAGAGCCCATGTCCTCCTGGCCTTCCTCTGTAGCCCATGCACAGGCTATAGAGGAAGGCCGGGAGAACATTTCTGCCTGTGTCCCTTAGCAGGGGTTTCTTAGTATTCTATGCTGGCAACCTTATGCAGCAGTAAAGTCAATTAAAAACCCAAAGCAAGCCATGCTGGGGAAGTGAACATTTACAACTCTTTTATTGCTGGCAAAGGGAACACACTGCCCATGTACCTGGGAGTGGGGGTGGCAAAAGACACACAGGAGAGACTGTATTCCAGACCTGAGTATACCCATTGCTGGCCCTGTAGACGAGGACACTACCCTCTGTGAGCCTCTGTTTCCTCAGCTGTAAGCTGGATAATAATATGCTGTCCATGTGGTTACAGTGAGGATTTGATGAGACGGTTCTTATGGGAACGTCCAGCACATAGGAGACACAATTGCCACTGACAAGAGAGGGAGGCAACCTGTTTCCTTCTGTACTCAGGTTGCACCCACAGAAGAGTCACTGGGGAAGGATGGCCAAGGGCATTTACTGACGCTGGAGAATGATCAGAGGGTTCACCACGTGACCTCAGCTTGAACAAGACTTTGTCCTCATCCAGCAGCAGCAAACCCAAGTGGGCCAGGACACTAAGGAACTTGGTTCTCAAGTTTTGAAATCTCTCACCACATTGGCACAGATTATTCAACTAGAAACTGTAATGAGTAAGAAACTACCTGTCATCAGCACTCAGGAAATGTTGCTTTTTTCTCACCTGTTTCCTGCTTTCTGTGGAGGCAGACCAGGCACAAGTCCCAGCCCTCAATATGACACCTCCATGTTAACGGCAGCACCGAGAATGGCCACAGCTGACCTTTACGGGGTGCTTACTGTGTACCAGGGTGACTGGAGTTGACAGTGTGCAGTGTAGCTACTGAGTGTTGTGTACAACGGAGAGGAGCCCTTTCTGCATTGCTTCACTTAATCCTGACACAACACTTACAGGCAAATATTGGTGCTCCTAGTTTACTGATGAAGAAAAAACTATTTATAGAGGGTCAAGGGTGTGCCAGGTACCTCCCTGCTATTTGTCAAAGGTCTGTTAAGACCTTGTCTCAAGTTAAAATCTAGATTAATGTTCTCTGCCTGTAGGTGGGAACTAATAAAAGAATTAGGGTTCCCAGGACCCTAAAATAGGCAGCAATAATTTGAGGAACATGTTTGTAATAAATACCTGATTTGATTTTTTTAAATTATGTTATTCTCATTTCAGGATAGTTTTCATTTTATTACAACATGTAAGGTTACATTCTTCTTTTTAATAGGACTTAAATGGCTTTCCAAAGCATAAATCTGACCCTGTCCCCCGTCCACTTAATGGCTTGCTGGTGCATTAAATCCCCTTAATGGCTTGCTTGTGCCAGACTCTGGGATTCTATGTTCTAATATAACCTCAGAGATGAAAAGTGAACACTGAGATGTGGTTGTCAACTTTTAAATCTGACAACTAAGGACATTAAACCTAACTACCAAGAACTACCATCGTAAGCAAATGAAGGGGTAAATCAGGGGAGCCATTTCAACCCAGGAGAGTCACAAGGATAGGTATAGACTGAAGCAGAGTTGTTACGTGCTCAGCCCATCGTGGACAAGTGTTTAGAAAGCACCAACCCAATGGCAGAGTCTGAGGTCTTTAGGGTGTCTCCTGCTCTGGCCAGTCAGTCTGGCTCTCTCTGTCCTATGGCCCAGCCACTGCAGGCCACCTTGTATGATCCAGGAAACTCAGGGTGTCCATGGCCTTATCTCTTAATGGCAAGCACTTCTCTCTGCTACACACCTGACTAGAGCTTTAGGACACAGCTCAGTGGCAATTTCTTCCTAGAACACTGCAGTGGGTTGAAGAGCATGTCCACAAAGTTCATGTGTCCCCAGTACCTTTGAATGGGATGTTATTTAGAATAGTATCTTTGGCAAACAGCCATGTCCATTTGTGCCAGCAGATAGTGTCTTTGCCAGCAAACTATTTCTTTCCCAGTGACGTGGTTCGGTTTTGCATCTGAGTTAAAATGAGGTTGTGCAGCAGTCTAAACGCAGGGACTTATATCCTTATGAGAAGATAGGAAAGAGACAGGTACGTGCATGAAGAAGGCATGCATACACAGAGGCAGACATCGGAGTGGTGACGCTAAGCCCCCGACCACTGCAGCGGGGAGAGGTGGAGTCTCTCTGTCCCTCAGAGCCTCCAGAGGACCCCAAAACATTGATGTCTCAATTTCAGACTTCTGGCCTTAAGTAAGTACATAAAGTGTCCTCTGACTTTGAAGACTGGAACCCCCGTACTGCCCTCAGTGCTCTGTGACCATGACTTTACCTTGACAAGTAGGGCAGGAAAGACCAAAATTAATAGGGAAAATTTGCAGCTTCTGTGGATGTGGTCTCTCTACCCAAACTGCCATCGGGGTGGTGCTGGGTGGGATCTGGCCAGCAGAGCTGGCTGTTGCTGAGTGCTTACACTATGCCCGTGATTAGGCCAGGCACCCACATGCACTACCCATCCCGTCTTCATAACAGCCTGCATTAGTGTCCCACAGCTGCCTAACAAACTACCACAATCACAAGGACTTAAAACATCACGAATTTACTCTTTTACAGTACGGAGGCCAGAAGTCCAAAATGAGTCTTCAGGGATTAAAATCAAGAGTTCGCAGGGCTGCGTTCCTTCCTTCTGGAAGTTCTAAGGGACAGTGTGTCTCTGCCCTCTCAACTTTTGGAAGCTGCTCACATTCCTCGACTTAGAGTCCCTTTCTGGGAACACTGTGACCCCTCACTTCTGTCATCCCAACTCCTGCTACTGCCCGCTTTCTGTGGGAGCCTTTTGTGGCCACCTGGACCATCCAGGGCAATCCTGCCATCCATCATCCTTAACTTGATCATACCTGCAAAGTCCCTTATGCTGTGGGAAGTGACATAGTTACAGGTTTTGAGAACTAGGATATCCTGGGGGGGGGGGGGCTCATTATTCTCTTCAACACAGCCCTTGTAGGTGGTATTATGGAAAGAATTATGTTTCCTCAAAATCATATGCTCAAGTCCCACCCCCAATGCCTTAGGATATGGCTATATTTGCAAACAGGGTCTTTCAATTGGTGATTGAGGTAAAAAGAGGATTTCATGGTGGGCTCAAATCAATCTGACTGATGTCCTTACAAGAGGAGATTAGGGACATGCAGGGGCCTGTGTGCAGGGGCATGATCGCATGAGCACCAGCAAGAGGGCTGCCATTTGCAAGCCAAGAAGTGAGGCCTCTGAGGAAACCAGCCCTGCCAGTACCTGGATCTTGGATTCCAGCCTCCAGAACGTGCAGGACATTATTTCTGTTGCTTAAGCCACAGAAGTTTGTGATATTTTGTGTTGTAGCCCCAGGAGAGTAACACAGGCAGACAATATTAGTGCCCCTATTATGCTGGCCATGGTGCTAAGGCTGACAGTGGGTAAGCATTTTCCTGCAGTTGCAGACTTAGTACACAGTACAGCCAGGATATACCAGGTAGAGACCCGTAATTTGAAGGTGTGGAAGCAAGTTTTTAAAGGTACACAGAACCTACTATGGTCTTGGATCTAACATAAAGCCTCATGTTGCCACTCAAATAATTTCTTTCTTGCTTTATTTTTCAGGAGAGAATGTGACTTTGGTTAAGTCATGCTCAGGGGTGCTGTTTTCTTTAATCTTGCAAAGAACACACATCAGCATGGTTGACATTGATTAATTCAGCTCAAAATCTGTGTTACTCTACAGGGTGGCTCAGATGTTAACTTGGTTACTAAGGCAATGGCATTCAGCTAGTTATCGCCTAATGTATCTAGCGGGACACTTTGAAGTTTTAGGATTCACAGGCATGTGAAGGATGTGCTTGGGTTCAATTAATTGCTTCATGGGTGGGTGGGCGTATAGCACATCCACCAGGCACACTGAGGGGCCACCTTCCCCGGAAGCTCAGACTTCACCAGTCCACATGGCATGCACACATCCACCTGCTCAAGTTCTCCCAGTTGCTCTTAGCACACTGACCAGCAGTGGCTGCCCTTGAGTCAGCCTGCCCCACCAGACTGCGAGCTCCTCAAGGCAGGGGCAACTACAGCAGCATATGGAGCAATGAGAGGTATGGAAGAGCATGTTGCTGGCCCACCATGACTGCAAGATACCCTTCACACAACGATAGTTCAAATCCTTACTCTACTACTGCGAAGGTCTCAGTTTTCCCTATCTAAAAAATGGGGATAGAATGAAACTATGTGTATGAAGAACCTACCTAAGTCCTAGCATATAGTAGGTGCTCAGTAAGTGGTGATTGCTTCTCCCATTCTTTGCCCTACTCCCACTTAGCAGACAGTTTAGAAGGAACAAGAAGTGGCAGAAAGGAAGATGGAGGAGCTGACCATTCTCACATGTGTATAATTCTCCTGTCCACAAAGCCTCTGATTATGACCATTTCTCACACATGTATAATTCTCCAGTCCACAAAGCCTCTTCCCACACTGAAACTCATTTAATCCACTTGCCAGCTCTGGGAACCAGCATTATCTTCTTTTTTACAGATGAAGAAACAGCAGCCTAGAGGGGTGAAGTGACTTCCTCATGGTCACACTTAAAAAAGTGGCCAAAGGGTGATTTGAACCCAGCTCCCTGGATACCACCCGCCACACTCTCCTTCCCACCCTTTTGGTGGGGCAGAGCCACCAGCCAAGCTGGGTGTGCCTGACATACACCAGTGTGTCTGCACACAATGTCCCCTGTGCCTGAGCGCTCATCTCCATCCTCGTCTCTACCCGGCCAACCCCACTGCACTTACGAGCTCTCTGCTTGGGCACTAGATCATTGCATTTTCTGTTCCTCCTCCTTAATTGGCACGGCAGTGACTGTGTGGGTGTATATGTTAGTGTGATCATCTGATGGATGCCTGTCTTTCTCAACTGGCTCTGAGCTCCAGCAAAGCAAGGCCCACACATGGCTAAATTTTCAGTCCTGTACAGACAGTAGGTATTCAGGAAGCACCATTGGTGTTACCAAATATAAACTTGTCATGAGGCACTGGGTGAATGCTGGCCAGAATTCCATAACATTTGCATTCAAAGGTCCCAGGAATAGTCCAGACTCAAGTGCACAGCCAGTGGGTGGTCCAGGTAGGGAATCCCCCCACCACTCTCTGTTAACACAATTAATCATGAGACCTGACTTTTCCAGAGACTCTGGCATAGCTCTCCTTTTATTTCACTCACTTTTTCCAGTGTGCAAATTGTCATAGGAATTTGATATTGGATTTTCCTTCCTGGATCCAGTCATCTGGGTGAGGTGGCCAGGCCTGCAAGACCATGTCACACTTTGTGAACGTCCCTTTCTTTGAGATGCTCAGATACACGTAACCTTATACATGTATCCTTAACCCAGATTTCTGAGCAAAACACTGGGAGGAGTTCAAGTCCATATCTAGACCTAATCTGAATCTGTCCTATTGGAATCCAAGAATCCTGGAGGAAGTAGAGGCCCCCACCTGTAGTAATTGGGCCATTCCCAGACAAAGAGGCCAATGTTCAGGGAGGTAGAGCTTCCCTTGAGTGGCCCGGCAAGTTAGCACCAGCACAGGGATTTGAGTTTCACTTTCCTGAATGGTGTAAACCTCTCAACACACGGGTTTTATCTGAATCATTGAGAAACTAAGAAATCACTGTGTTCTCTCTCCTTACTGGAGACAATGAAGCTCAGAGATGTTCAATTACAAATTATAAATATGTTCATTTTAAAGCTGGCTCAGGTCTGAGTTGATCTTTCCCTACATGTTCTTTTGACCAGTAAGAAGTCACTCTTCCCTCCTGCCCTGTTCCTATGGCCACCTCCCTCTGGCCCCCCACCTGCCACCCTGCGGTGCACTAGGCTCCAGATCCACACTTCCTGGGGCCCTTCCAGGCACTCCATGCTTGGGTGCAGACCCTGCCCTCTGCCAGGGTGGTCTTGGTGCTGAGAACATAGGGGAGAATGATCCACCTTTAGGAGCAAACCCAGGAGCCCACAGAGCAGAACCTCCATTTTAGTTGGGAGGGACAACCAGCCAGAGACAAAACTGTGACATGTTCCATGAAGGAAATAAAGAGGGTGACAGGGGCAGTGTGACAGAGGTGACTGAGAAGAGTCCAGAAGGATGAACAGAGGTGGAAGCTGTGGTTTGGGCAAGGAGGAGGGCATAGGGCCCAGGATGGGGGTGTGCAAAAACGGGAAGGGTGGGAGCCACGGCCCATGTTCTGACTACTGTGAAATGTCCTTGAGATCTCTGAGGGGGAAAGGGTGCATCCTGCTTGCAAACACAGTCTCTCTTCATGGCAGCCCTGGAACCAGGAGAATCTTCTTCGTTTTAGGTGGTGGGACCTGAGCCTAACCATGTCCAGTGACATGCCCAGGACAAGCTTTGGCTTCTGGCTAAATTTTCTCTCCTGGCTCAAATTTTCACAGGAGTGGGAGGCTGTGAGTCCTGGGCTCATTCAGGAAGGAAGTTTTTGGAATTCTTAGGCTTCAACCTCATTAAAATACCAACTCCAGCAGTGGGCTCTGATTCCTCTGGGAACCACTTAGGAAGACCATGCTAGAGCTACCTGGTCCCACGGAGCCTGTCATGTTCAGTTTGATGGGCATGGTGGGGGGACCACCTGGACTCCCACCATGGTTATGTGTGTGGGGTGGCAGCCTGGCAGGTGCAGCTCAGCTGGAAAGGAAACCAGCTGCCTGACACACACACAACTGATGGCAGGGCCCTGGCAGAGGGAGAGATTCCTTTCCTTGTTCTTACTAGGCATGTGGGAGCCTTGGTTTGAAAGCAGAGTCAATGTGGTGACAGCACAGAGAATTGATATGTTAAGAGCTGCTATTTTTAGGGCCAATCTTCCTGTGAGCATTATCCAAGGGGGCATGCTGCCAAAATGTGTAAGAGTCAGAGTCCTAGATTGTCAACACTGGCAGGGACCTTAACTCTATCTGAAACAAACTAGCTTCGGATCTCTAGCTTTTCATAGCCTTAGTTTCCTCATTTGTAATGTGGGATAACACTATGCCCACCTCGAAGAGTGGTCATGAGAGTTAAATGCAAAGATACATATGAAAGGATTAGTCTGGGCTTGGCTTAGGGTGAGGGCTTCATACACCAACCATCTATAAAATGCTTAAGCTCTAATTAAGAAAACCTTGCCTGGTCAGAGGGTCTTACAGAAAGCAGTAGAACTGAGACCAACATGGAAAGCTGGGGTCTTTTGACTATAAGTTGTTGAGAATTTTGCTTCTCAGGAAGACTACGAAAAGGGACCTGGCCACCATTTCACATTTCTCTCCATTCCTGCCACCCAAGGGGAGGAGAATGCAGGTGAGAGGGAAGGAGCCACCCCCTGGCAGGAACAGGAAGACACTGCAGCCACATTGTCTGGACCTCTCACAGGACCACACATACTCTACCTCACTCAGCTCTCAAGAGTACTTGTGCTGGGAGACGATATTACCACCTGTTTATAGACGAGACTTATGCCCAAAGAGCTTGAGTGACTTTTCCAGGTCATCCAGTAGGATGGCGAATCTTATGTGCCAACTCCTCTTGGCCATAGCACCTAGGTATTCGATCAAACATTATTTTAGATGTTTCAGAAGTGGGAATATTTGGGGATGGGGGTCAACATTTAAGTCAGTAGACTTTGAGTAAAACAGATTGACTCCCATCATGTCCAGTCAATTGGAGGCCTTAACAGAAGAAAGGGGGAATTCTGCTAGCAGATTGCCTTTTGAATTGAACTGTAACATGGGCCCTTCCCTGGATCTCCAGCCTGCTGGCTGACCTGCAGATTCTGGACTTGAACTTCCACAATCCCATAATCTAGTTCCTTAAAGTTTTTTTTTTCTCTCTCTCTCTCACACACATACACCCTGTTGGTTCTGTTTCCCTGGAGAATCCTGACTACTATGCCCAACAGGTGAGCAATGGGGGAGCCAGGATTAGAAGCCCAGATGCCTCTTCCAGAGCCCACACTCACTCAGTACCTTACTAACTAGGTCCTGAGGACACAGGATGGCAGGAAGGTGTTGGCAGGCATGGGCACGGTCACTTTCAGAAAAATAATTTTATTGCAAATGGTCCATGCACTCTTTCCTGAAATCCACCCCTTGGGGCAGACCAGCAAGAGGCAAGCAGAGTCCCTGTATAGGATGACACAGGGGCACAGGGGGACAAGGAGGCCAGACCCCAACTTGCACTGACCACATTTCCCTGCCACACTGCACTGGCTGTTGCACACAGGATTTCAGTTAATCTAAAGCCCTGTGGGGTGGGGGTGGGGAGCACACAGTGCTCAGGCTGGAGATGAGAAGCCTGCTGCCACCTGATCTCAGTCCACGTGTGGTCAAAGACACCACAGGCACCTGCTCCACCAGATGGCTCTGGTTCTCAACCTCGCCCTGCAGCAATGAAGAATGCAACCTGGCCTTCTGCTCCATCGGTGGGGACAGGAGCCCTTCTTGCTACTGGGAGAGACATAAAGAATAATTCAGATAAGGACCTGGGCTCACAGCTCGGTTCCTAGCAGTGGTGTCTCGGGAAATCATCCATTTTTTCCATTCACTCAACACCATATTCAGAGCTTATTATTATTATTATTATTATTATTTCTGAGATTACAGTCTCACATTGTCACCCTTGGTAGAGTTCTGTAGCATCACAGTTCATAGCAACCTCAAATTCCTGGGCTTAAGTGATTCTCATGCCTTATCCAGGTTGAGAACAGTGAAATCCCAGAGCTCAGGTGGCAGCAGGCTTCTCATCTACAGGCACCCGCCACAACGCCCAGCTAGTTTTAGAGATGAGGTCTTGCTCTGGCTCAGGCTAGTCTGGAACCTGTGAGCTCAGACAGTCCACCCGCCTATGCCTTCCAAGTGCTGGGATTATAGGCATGAGCCACCACACCTGACCATATTCAGAGCTTATTAAATGCCAAGTGCTGCTCTCTGCTCAGAATAGAGGACAAGATTGCAGCAAGTCCCCACTGTCATGGATTATGCCCCAGGAGAGAAACACAGGAATGAAAAGAAAACAAATGATCCACATGGGTGGTCAAGTCAGCCTGGGTGACAGGACAGAGCTGGGGGTCAGGGGTGGGGTGGGCTACTGGAGAGGATGATGAAGGAGATGATGATGATGATGACAGTGACACCAATGATTATGTTGTGCTGTGGGACTTTGAACTGGCTCTGGACATGATGGTGAGGATGGGGACAGTAAAACTGCCGATGGCAATACCCCAGTGGGCCTTGAGCAGATGCCTCAGCTTCTCAGAGCCTCCCTTTCTTCCCCATGCCAAGGGATGTATAGGGAGAGAGTGACTGGGGTGGTGGCAGGGTCAGCTACATAATTAGTGAGCTTCAGTGCAAAAAGAACATCTAGGACCCATGTTCAAACAGTTTAAAGAATGTGAAGATGCATTCAAAATGCAATGTCAAAAGCAGAGCATTGAGCCAAAGGTCTTGTGCCACCTGGAAAAGGCACTTGTGTGTTGTAGGTGCTGGTCCTGGGAGGGGGACTCACTCTCCTTGCTTTGCACACACTAAGAAGGCTTAGTGAGATGTCACTGGATCAAAGTGGCATTATAGAGGGACTAGCACACAATTCTTGCCCAGGTCACTTTATGTCTGTTGACAAAGGCAGATAGAGGCATCGCTAACATTCTTATGCCTCTTCAGAGATGCACTCTTCCGTCTCATAGACATATTTCAAATGCAGGTCGGACTTCTGCATTCCCTCGGATAAACCCTGGAGATGCTGAGGGGTGTGGTGGCAGGAAGAGAGTGAGGGCTGGATCAGGGGCATCCATTGGGAGTGGCTACAGGCTGGGTGGCTGTGACGTAGCCCATTCAGTTCCATGCCCCTTTTCAAGTACCAAGTAAAGAGATCATGAAAGAGCTCACAGCCAGATGTAGGGTGGTCTGATTAGGAGCGGCTTCGGCAGAATAATGAACACATTCAGATTGTCCCTGAGAAACAAGCACTGGGCCTGGCAGATTCGAGATCTTGGCAGCTCTGGGATTTCACTGTACCCTGTCTCCAAGGATGGCTCCAGCTGTAACCTGGCAACAGTGATGCCCTTGGCCCTGGAGCTGCTCTGAACACTCCCAGCAGGGAAGTCATTTCCATGTTGACCCTAAAGTTCTATCACATGTGCTGCGAGGACAACGCCACAGTGGTGGACACCACAGGCTTGGGCTTGAGCAGCAGCTTTCGTTCCTCACAGCTGTGCAGGCCAAAGGTCCAGGACCAAGGTGCCAAGGTTCTCCTGAGGCTTCTCTCCCTGGCTTGCACATGGCTGTCTTCTCGCTGCCTCACATGAGTGTCCCTGTGCACATGTGTGTGTGTCCTAACCTTCTCTTCCTAGGAGGACACCAGGCAGATTGAATGAGGGCCCATTTTAAGGACCTCAATCGTTCTTAATCACCTCTGTAAAGACTGGTCCTCAAGTATAGCCACATTCTCGGGTGCTGGGGGTTAGGGCTTCAACATATAAATTTTGGGGAATGTAATTTAATACTTGGCACTGTCTCATGGGATTACATGAAAAGATGCAGACCCTTCAGACTTCAGCATGGCAGGCTAGACAGCGTGTCCTCTGACAAGTTATGAGGGGGAGGGAACAGGGAGCCCAGGAAGAGCCATGTCCCTGAATCCTGAAATCAGGGGAGAGAGCCTGCAGTCAGCACAAAAACAGGGACACGAGAATATTGACTGAGGGTTGGATACGAGGGGCCTGGTGAAAGTTCTGGGAGGAAAGGGGCCAGGGGAAACAGCCAGGGCCAGCATAGAGGTCAGTGCTGCACACTTCAGAGGCCTGGGTTCAGATCCAGCCATGCCAATGGTCTCCTTAGGTATTCAGCATGTGCTGAATCATAGTGATCACCAACTTCATCGTTGTCACTGGCCAGCAAAGGCAGGGAGGAGGGACCGTGGGTCAGGGCTGCTCTCAGAGTTTCTTTCCTTCCCTTAGGGCTCTGCCTCCCTGAGTGGGGGCCATCCCTGGACTCTCCCGAGAGCTGCTAGGGTTTGATCTCTGCCAGGCTTGTCATCACTCATTTCCATGGGTCCCTCACAGTGCCAGGGCTGACCTGTCACCCCTTTTGCAGATAAGGCCTCTGTTGCTCAGTGAATGGTAGCAATGTGCCAGGGCCCCAGTCAGGGGTACAAAAGGCAGTGATAACACCGAGGTCTGCGGGGGGCTCCATGAAACATCCCTGTCATATCCCCATCTGCTAGGCCAGTGTTTCTTAAAGACTTTTCCAGTGGCAAGCATGCTGGTGAAAAGGCAGGTCTGGGCCTACTACCCAGACACAGGTCTAGAGTCTGGGGAATGTGGCTGCTGGGCTGCCATGTTGTTTACTTGAGTTTCTGAACAACTGATCTGTAGCCTCGAGTCTGAGAGCCACTGAAATGCCTCTGACCACCCCCCCATCCACTCCAACCTCTCTGAGGCCCGTCTCTCTCAAAGTGGCTGCCATCACCAGTGGGTGCCCTGGATAGGACACTGATGGCCGTGCAGGTGGATGGAGAGAGTTACTGCTTTTCCAGTTCTCTTCAGTCCTCCTGATCTTAGGATAGGGTGACCAGACGTTCCGATTTTGGCGGGACAGTCCCGCTTTTCAACAATTTGTCCTGCATCCCACGGCATTTTAAAAAGGTCTCGATTTTTGGAAAGAATGCACTAAGGGGCTGGAGAACAAGAAGGGAATATACGGTTTTCGGCTGCCATATGGCTATTTCACCAGAATATGAGTTTTATAATATTTTTATTAATTTTATAATGTTAAACTGTAATAAATAATTGCTGAGAAGTGATTATCGAGAACTGCTTATCAAAGTTTGCCTTACTGTCAGGCCCTGCCCTGCGCCGTCCCCTGCCTGGCGCCCATGCTCCGCCCCCCGGCCATGTTGTCCCACCTTACAGATGTTAGAATCTGGTCACCCTATCTTAGGAAGAAGGCTTTTCCACTTAGTCTTTAATATCTCTATAACCCCCTCTTTTAATACAAAGAGAAAGGAAGGACTCAGCTCAAACTCTTGGTAGATAGTCAGTTCAACCAGAATTTGATCTATTTTGGTTTTATTTATTTGTCTTTACAATTACCTTAAAACAAGTTATGTTGTTTTGCCATTTAAGATATTGATCCTACATATAAAGTCCTTCTTTAAAAATAAATGCATTACATGAAAGAAAAGGAGTAGACAAAAGAAATAATAATAAGGAGGATTTTATCGGTGGCAGGATCAGACAAATGTGTATTATGAAGGATCTGAAGCTGGGAACACGCCTCTAAGCCATCTGGCAGCTTAGAACACAACATGAGACACTAGCCTGTGAAGGTAAGTTCTTAATGTCTGATCTCTGTTGTTGCTATTTTTAATTTGAGATTCTTTGCTATGTCTAAATTTTAAAACAGTAATAACAGTGAAGTTTAAAGCATTGAGTTAGATATGTTTGAATCTGAGGATGTTTCTAGATACATCACACCATACCAGAGAAAAGCCCAGTGACACTTAGAAGTGAGACTCATTTGGTCACAGACAGAGCACCTGAGCCCTCAGGAAGCTCAGAGGCTGAAGAGGCAGTGCCTAATGGAGAGGCTGAAGGGACTTCCTTGGAGCTCAGAACCATCTGGAAGTAGGAGGTAGCATCTGCCCCATTGGAGAATTTCTAACTAGGTGGTGACTCATCTATTTAGCAATTTGAAAAAGACCACACTAAGGGTGGCAGGAAGACCTTGGAGGGGGGTCCCTAAACTGGGAGAGAAGTGAGCACTGAAGGAATGTGGGGAAGAGCACAGACCCCCAGGGGTGGGTAAGTTGTAGGGGTGGGGTGGAAAGGTGTGAGCTGGATACAGATTCTGACCAACAGCCAGAAAAGGGGTGGAATGTCCCAGGGGCTCTGCTTCCTCCAGCCTCATTCCCATCAGCCTGATGCTGACAAATGGCCCCAGTGGTGACAGTTCCCAGAGATCCCTGTGACCTTATGGAGGAGAAAGGAGGGAAGTCTCTAAATGTCAGCCTTTCTGAGACAAGTAGGGTCTCTGGCTCCTGTGTCCTGCCAGTGTCTTGTGTGGATCCCTCTCTGACCAGCTGTTTGACAGGTGTAGCTGAGGCTGGGGAAAGAGACAGACAGAGGAGAGGTGAAAGGAGGTTTGAAACTCCTGCATGGAGCTGACAAAACCCATGCAGACTGCTAGCATGCAAACTCAGGGCAGACAGGGGTATTTTGCATTTTGCAAAGTACTGTAGAATAGCACCTGGCACAGACTAGATATTTATTTGGTGACTGACTCAGTCCCCTAGCAAGCTATGATTAAACCCACAGGAATGAAGGGTAAATTCTTGCATCACTTTTTTTTTCTTTTTATTTATTTTTTTATTAAGTCATATATACATAGATCATGAATACATTTATGCCTTTGTGGAATTCAATGTGTTGATTATTTGTACAAATTGGAGTGCTTACATCCATAGCTTTCACCTCATTTACTCAATCAGTGTTAAGACATTTGTGTTCAATACTTGATAGATTTGACTTGTACTCTTGCAATATGCCAAAAGACAAAAGTAGATGGAGGTTCTGGACTAGTGGAGTGGGGGAATCTCCTGTGTCAGAGGATGCCCACAAAACAATGGACGGTGGGGAATCTCCA
>CAUYQV010135700.1:0-29513 GCA_963574575.1 Galagoides demidoff
TACTAAGACTTAATAAATTACTGAACTGGTATGTGTGAACATCTTGAAGTCAGGCTAAATATTCTCCAAGGTTTGGATAAGACTTTTTTACTTGTAGCGGACTGTCTATGGAATGCAGCAGCTAAAATAAAGCTGTTCGAGAAGGATAATTCCTTAACTGTTGCCACCTATTGTTAGCCTAGAATAGATGAACTTATGTTAGCCTGGATGAGGGGTCAGAAAAGTGTTGTTTCCATAGAGAAAACCCTGGCCAGGGCTTCCTCTCGTAAATAAAGTTTTATTGGCAAATAATCACACCTGTTCATTCATATACATTCCCTGGTTATTTTCAAGCTATAATGCCAGAGTCAAATAGTCTTGTAGAGACCATTTTAAGCCCATACAGACTAAAAAAATTACAACATGGTCCTATACAAAAAAAGACTTGGGAACCCTTGGCCTAGATGAATGTATGACTTTCCTCATATCAGGAGAAATAATGGTCCTATCAGAGTAAAACTCAAAATAAGTATCTTTTTACTTTAATGGCAGAATTAATTAAGTTGAGGATGAGATAGAGAGCTGTCACAAAGGGATAAAGCAAGCAGTTCAGCAAGGGCACTGTTCATGTGAAGAACAAGCAAATCCAGTAGTTATTTGTGATAAAGGAGGTTCATTTACAGATTCAAAAAAAAATTAGTATCAGAGGGAAGTATTTCCAAAGAGTATGGTTTTCCTCTAATGCCTTAAATAGGCTATTGAACATGACAACTAAATGCAATGCATGACCCTTAATTGGATCTTGGATTAAAAGAAAACTAAAAAGAACATTATTAAGGTTGACCTGTAATTGTTAATATGGGCTATGAATTAGGTAATAATATTAAAATTATCAAGTTGATCATTGTATTATAGTTTTTCAGGAGAAAGCTCATGCTTGTGGAGGATATTTACAGAACTCAAAGTCCGTGATTATCTGCAACTAATAATATCGAGAAAGGATCATTGAATAGGGAGAGAAAGAGCGAGCAAATGTGGCAAAATGTTAACAATTGGTAAATCTAAGTAAATGACATATGGGTGCTGAATGCACTATTTTTGCAAATTTTCTGTAGGTTTGACATTTTTTTCAAAATAGACTGTTGGAGGAACATCTTTTAAAAATAGATATCGAAAGATTTCTTCCCTTGTATTTGAGAAAAGGACGGAAAAAACAAAGAAAATCTGATTTATTTATTTATTTATTTATTTTACTGAAAGCCAAACCAGTCAGTAGCAAGTTTATCTAGATATTCTACGCATAGTTATATTCATTCCTTCCCTTTTTACCAGGTCTCATTTCAGACATGCCTGCATCTCTGCAGCCTTCATCTGATCTTCTGCACATAAGAAAAATATCGTATTGAATACTTTCCCCGGGAAAACATTACACAGGCGTGTACATACAGCATGCATTATAACTACATGCCTCCAATAAACATTTCTTCCCATTAGATACACCTGCTTCAAATATTTGGAGATATTTGTCACATTATATGATACAGAATAGAAGATAAACAAGCAAGACACAAAGGGATCTCAGACACATGTCCCTCACTGCCTCTGAGATGCCCAGCGCTACGTAACCTTGTAAGACTGATGTGGTCGCAGATGACAGCAGAGAATATTAAGAGGAACACAGCGGCGTCTGGTGTCATCATACACATTGCTAGTGACTGATGACAGACGTTCCACATGGGAGTTAGATACTGCAGTTTCAGTATTCATCTTAAAGTGTATTTGAGAGCTCTGAGAAAAAGAAGAGTACGTCTCCCAAAGTTCTTCAAAGCTGTCCTTAAATGTTGGTGTGTTCACCCGAGGAGAGAAATGTGTCCAGCAGCTTCTCCGCTGCCTGTCATCTTGTGAGAGGATGGGGCCGCTGCCCAGGTGACGAAGGCTTCGCTCACACTGTTACCAGGTAAAATAACCCAGATCTCTGGTTCCCACATCCAAATACGACAGAAAGATCCAGGCCACTCTACCTCGATTCTGACACTGAATTCATTTCTCTTGTGTAGAAAGCATTTAACTCGACAGACTTGCAGAGTGGATCCTCTCCTCTAGTTCTAAGTGTGTCACTGTTGCTCCGCTGGGGATAGCTTTGAACATGAAGTTCAAGATCCAAAGAGGAGAGAAGAAAAAACACCAGTGGGCGTTACCACAGGTTCTTCTTCTTTTTTTTTTTTTTAAATTCCAGGGCTTCTCAGTAAACCCACTTTTCCTTAGAGTTCAGAAGGTCAAGATAGATTGTGATTGGGGAAAAGAGAGGAACAATAGCAGAAAGGGTTTTAGGTGGAGTGTATAGTAAAAGTTCCATGCTTCTAATAAGGCTGAAATCGATAGGTAGCTTGAACATTTCGAGTGAGCCAATATATCAGAAAGATAAATTCTGCCCTGTCCCATGGGAGTATGATCGCAACACAGGCAAAGGAGACCACAATATTATTATCACAACCATAAATAATGTCAGGAAAGTATTATTCTGCAGCCCCTGTTTGTGTTCCACAAACACATTATAAAATGAGCAATAATCCTAATGACAAATACCATTTCCATGAAGCAGTCAGTAATAGGCATCTTTTCTGGTCAAAATAGTGACAATAGTTCAAGGAGATTTATTTTTTCTTTCTTTGATAGAGAGAGAGTCATGCTCTGTCACCCAGGCGAGCATGCAGTGGCATCATCATAGCTCACTGCAACCTCAAACTCCTGGGCTCAGGTGATCCTCCTGCCTCACCCTCCCCAGTAGCTGGGACTACAGGAATATGCTACTGCACTTGGTTAATTTTTTCTATTTTACTGTAGAGACAGGGTCTCACTCCTGCTGGTCTTGAACTCCTATCCTCAAGTGATCTTCCTGCCCTGGCCTCCAAAAGTGCTAGGATTACAGGCATGAGCCACCACTCCTGGCCTGATTTATTTTTACCACAAAGGGATAAATCCTTTGTTTCAAATGCGAAATTTGTGAAATATCCTAAAATTATCTTGCTATGATCTAAATGCTCATTGGATGGACCTAGGGAGCTCGTCAGGGTAATAAAGGACAATCTAAGCCCCAGCTCATTCACCCGCGTCACTGGAAGAGGAATGAACCACAGTAGGTTTGACTTCAAATTAGCCGAGAAATGATACGGCTCTTCAAAGTCATGGTAGATGTCACGGCACTTGAATACTGCTCTTTTAAAACTAAAAAGAAGACGAATCAATAAGTGAGGTGTGCGTTAATTCGTAGAGAACCACACACGATCGTCACCTAAATTGTCTTCACTACTTCTGCAGTCTCACTGCCTGAGATGAGAAACACTTCCTACAACCCCTGCAGGATTTCTTTTTCTGAAAGGGCTTCCAAATAGTGAATATCACTTTGGGACTTACAAGGACAAGCAGTGAGATTAGAAAATTAGTCTTGAAAATCTTGGGAAAGCAAAAGAGACAAGCTATAAATGAAGCCATTATTTATTCATCTAAAATGAATCCTCGGGAACAATTATCACCTCCTTCAAAGGAATAAATATGAAACTGTAAAACCTACATCAAAAGCCATCTACGAATAAATGGCAGGCATTTTCACCAGCTGACGAAAGATCAGACCAAGGTCTATTTAGAATCACTCGCAGTGGATAAATCTCTACCCCAAGCTAATTGTTGTCATAACTAGAGAGAAAATGAAAATTCTAAAAGAGGGGAAGAAAGATTTCAGAAAGGAGAAAGTTAGACTTTAAGATGGGCTGACTAGCTGACTTACCTGACAAAATTGTCTGTATTTTTTGTTTAAAACTTGAGGTCATGGCAAAGATTGGATTTCAGGGACTTACCATGTGAATCCCATCAGCCACATAATTGGCCCCACCCCAATTTCATACTCTAGTAGACTGTGAATTTCTCAAGGACAGAGACCCTGTCCAATCTAGCCAGAATCCTGTACACAGTAGGCGTTCACAAAATCTTTAGTGAAATTAAGGTGAGCGACAGAGGAGAGATGGTGTGAGCGAATTGAGAAATAAATGCTGGAAATATGATGGCTTGAGAAAAACCATTCACATTAGCAAATTTCAGAGGTTCTTTATGAGAATCTGTGAATGGTACAGCCATTGGCAACAGGAAGATTAATTGCATGTGGTATTTTTACAAATGCATATATTTTGTCTAGACTTTAGAAAAACAAAGCTTAGAAAACTGTGTATATCATTGCTGTCAGTTCAGAAAGGGCCTCAAGCAAACTTGAATGAGAATTTTTGCAAACTCTCATGATGAAAAATTTGGTTTGCATGACTAACCTGCCTCACCTGGTCAGATCATTGCCCTTGACATCAAAGGGTGATGCTGTGGGCAACACAGCTCTGCAGAGGGGACTGCCCAGGTCAAAGATGACCACCCATCCTTCCCACACATTCCCATTCCTTACAGGATTTTTAGTTTTGGTGGTTTGGTTTGGTTTTCCTCAGAGCCTTTTTAGTTTGGGGTTAAGTTGCCTTTTCATTGGAGATGGTGCTATGTTTTTCTCCAACATCTTTTAAAATAGTCTCCCATGATAGTTTTTTATGGCAACATGCGTTTCTTACTCTGAGAGTCGTCTGATTTTTCTTCGCTTCACATTTTGGGTTTCTTTGTCAAAGAAAGCACCTGCACATTCTGGAAAGGCTTGTAAAAAAAATTACTGAAATATCAGGATTTTACTTTAGAGAACATATAGATTATCAAATATATTGTTCTGTATAATTAAAAAGAACTCTATATCCAGACCAGAAGATTGAGCTGAATCTTTTTTTCCTTCATGCCAAACATTTGGGGATGGGGACACCTTCATGCCTTCTTTCTCATTCACATTAATTTTGCTAAACATTTCATGAGTCACTAGTGTGGTTCAAGGCTCTTGGCTAGATTGGAAGACGTCTCTGTCCCTCGGAGGTGCACAGTGGAATAGAGCTTAATAAAATACTGTGGGCGGGATGAATTCTGTGCTAATCATGTGACAAGTCATGGGACAAAAAGGGTGACAGCTAGTTTCCTACCTTCCTTACTCTCAGGGACTATTGTGGACCTCAGTAAAATATGAAAGGATTTGGGAAAAGAGACCAGGCCTTAGGCTGGTTTCTGTTGTCAGCCCTCACTTGCTGAGACCATGTCCTCCTATCTCTTTTTCTATCCTGCACTATTCATAGCCCTGAAAAGAAAGGGCTGGCACCTCTCCTTCAGATTCTTGTCCTATCCAAACAGCTGAAATTCCTCCACATTCACAGTGCCAAACAGAGGGCTGTCGTTCTAAACTGCTCTGCGTTTTTATTTGGGGAGCTGAGTTGGGGTCACAGAGACAGGTGGCCTACCTTGGAATGTCTCAGTGGTACTCACTGAGGGGCGTAGGCCATACTTTTGTAGTAACAAAAAGTCTCTTCTTTAAAGATGCTCTGGCCCCCGGCCCCAGATAGAACCAAAACCTTCCTGTCCTCTTCAGGTACAAGTGTAAAGAACCTACGCTTAGAAATGCCCACAGCCGTGGCTCCTCACCCCCACGTGGAGAAGCTGCTCTGAGAGAAAGTGGCTGAGCAAAGAGAAAGCGGGAGGGACAGAAAGAGCATGTCCCCCCCAGACCAGAGTAGCTCTGCTTTTTAATTTGCATTCTCTCTTCTTCTTTTTTTTTCGACTTGTTAGTTTGGATTCATTTGCTGCCCCTTGCAATTAAGAAGCCTTGCTCAGGGGACCACATTCAAGGTGCAGCATTTGAGAATGAATGGGTTTGCCCACCCTCTCTTTCTCTCAAATGTGGCCCATTAGCAAACGCCTTTGGTTTTTTTCTTCCCTGAGTATCTGGGGTCCCACTGCTTCTCACTCCTTCCAGAAGGACCACGTATTTCTACTCTCATTGTTCCAGGGATTTCGCCTCCTCCCAGTTTCCCCGCTCTTGCTTTGCCCTGATGCCACCTTCTTCCAGCAGCTAGAATGATCCTTCCCAGTCATTTCTCCAATCACAACCCTCCACTGGCTCTTCCTCTCACTCAGAACAGAACAAAAAGTCCCTCTCGTGGTCTTGAAGGTCCCCGTGACCTGACTTCTCTTGATCCCCTGACCTTGTCCACACGACTCTGCTCCTCACCTGCTGTGCTTTATCCACGCCAGCCTCTTACATGTTTCTGGAACACACCAAACACCCTTCCACCTTAAGGCCTGAGCTCACTTTGTCAGGAAGACCCCCTCCTGGATATGTGCCCCCCTTCTTCAATCAGGTTGCTGCTCAGACATCACCATAGCAGAGAGGCCTGTGCCACCCACCCCAATGAAGACAGCAACTATGCCCATTTCAATCCCCACCCTGCTTCATTTTTGGATAACACTTCCCACTATCTGTCCTGTTTAAAATGTGCTTGTTTATTATCTTTTTTCCATTAAAAAATTCCTGAGGGTGGGAAACTCAGCTGTTTAGCTCAGGGCCATCTCATCAGCACCTAGGCCAGCTCTAGGCACAGAAGAGGAGTCTGACTATTTGCTACATGACACATGTGTAAGTGGGTGGGCAAACCCCTATGTTTACTTCAGAGAGAAGTCAAGTTCAAGGAAACTGGCCTATGAAAGCAAATAGGCACAAATGGACGTTCACCAGTTATTGCATCCAGCCCCAGGATGAGTATAGAGCAACCCCGCCACTCTGCGCCTTGCCTAAGTGTTACCGGTTTCAGGATAAACTCTTTCTATCTCTCCCATGAGGACAGTGGGCAGCATGTCAGCCAACCTACCCAGGTGACAGTAATAACAGTGATAAGACCATCATAAGCTCATGCATTCAGTGAGCACTTAACTTGATGCTAGGCCCTGTTGTAAATGTGTTGTGTCTGTTAACTTACACAATAAACCCATGACAGTTTCTACAAGGGACTGAATATTTGCATCCCTTCCAAATTCATATAGTGATACCTAATCTCCAATGTCAGCATTTTTGTAGGTGGGATCTTTGGAAGGGGACTAGGTCATGAGATTAAATGCCCCCTGAGTGGAATTTGTACCCTTATAAAGGAGGCCCTAAAGACCCCCTTGCCCCTCCACCATGTGAGGTTACAATGAGGAGACAGCCATCTATGAACCAGAAAGCAGGTCCCCACTGGTACTTAATCTTGGACTTCTCAGCCTCTAGAACAGAGAGACGTAAATTTCTCCTGTTCACAAACCTCCCAGTCTGTGGTTATTTATTACAGCACCCCAAACAGAAAAAGACCCTGTATTATACCAATTTGAGATCAGGAAATCCAGTCACAAATGAGCTAAAAAAACTTGCCTGAGGTCCCATAACTGAGGTTTGAATGAGATTATTAACTGTACTTCCTCTGGCCTGCAAAGATTCTTTACTGTGACCGCAGTTTGAGATATAGTTCTCATTGCATGCAACACACACATACACTAACTAAAATAAAAGCTTCACAAAACAATACTTTCCCACTAATGGATTGTGACCAGCAATCCAAACAGTACTACAGTGAGCCCTGTGTGAGGTCCTCTCTAGCCCCTTCGCACTTACCCTCAATCCCGTCTTTTCTAAAGTCTTCCGAAGTGAATTACACTCAAACCTCTATCGGCTCCATGTGAAGGACTTTATTACAGCTCACTCTGTAAAGGAAGGGACATTTGGGAAGAGCCACCCAGTGAGAGAAGGGAAAATAGGGAAAAAATAATGTTAACTTCACCTGCTAAGCAGTTTGCCTAAAGCTGTCCCTGTGCTGCCGGTTGGAGAATTTCTGCCCCTCTGCAGAACCACAGGTGTGTTACTGTTTGTAAATAGAGAGCTTCTCCTTACAGAGGCTTCTTAACATTCCCCCAGCTCTCGGTCAGCACAGCCAGGGCAATGTCATCAGAGACAGAGCTACCCTGCTGCATAGGAAATTTCAGCTAATTTTTTCTAACTTCAGTTATCTAATTGTGGTTTTATTTTTTTTTCCTGCTGTTTTTCGTATCACCCCTATTTAACTATTTCTCTTTTCATCTCTCTTATTTGTGCCTTACAGCAGTTTCTATTATAGATGGACCTTGTGAAAATAATAGAATAAATAATGACCCCTGGAATAGAATTAACGGTCTGTCTTTATAAAACAACCCCTGATTTTTCACTTGGACAGTCACCATGTTCCCCCAAGGTAGTTTTAAAGGTATTTTTTTTGCCAGTTCTAGAAAGGAGATGTTTCAAGAGAAATACGATATATTTTATTTGTATAAAAGCTGTCAATGAAGAGGCTGGGATATACTAGTTGGCTTTATAATTCACTATCCTAAAGCTTAACCCCCAAGTCAAATATGGTTAGATGTACCTGGGCAAGTTTTATCTTGCATTTACTGCTTCTGACCCATTTTCGGCTGATTTCCTAAGCCTGGTACTTGGCCTCCTTAGGCCCTAAACCCTGATTCTAGGTACTTTCCTAGCTCTTCATCACCCGCTTTTACATTCCCAGGGGCCTTTTTAGGAAACTAGTGCAAGCTGACCTCAGTTCGAGGATTGCCTCTGGGTTACAATTCACAAATACAAGAACCCAAGGTACCTAGTCCTCAATTTAATTAATAGTTTCCTCTGTGAAGTGCAAAGTGCTGTGGAAAGTTTCTTTGGCAGCTCTAGAATTAGCTCTTAAATTATTCCCCCTTCCAACATAGATTGTAGAATACACAGTGAAAACTTTCAGCATTTTACTAGCACTAAACTGAGTCAAAGTATGTGCTCTTAGAAAGAATGAAATTTAGCATAACCACACAGTCCACATCCCAGATCTGGCAAGCTCCGGTCATGGTGAGCCTCACTAATCCTTATCTATAAAATGGAAGGTAATAATACCAACCTCCCCGCCATGGCAGGTATTAGCAATAACACATGTGAGGCATCTGGTCCCTGGTATTGTAGGGAAGGGCAAACATTCTTTTTTCACTACCCATGGTAGGTTGTTGGCTGGGGCCCCACAAAATCAGACTGACAAAGGACAGATTGAACTGAGAAAAGCAAACAGAAACTTACTAACAGGTGCACTGCATCACTCAATGATGAGTAACTCAAAGGGGAGGTTAGAACCTGAGCTTATATAGCATCTTAGCAAAAGAATAATGGATTTTAGATAAATGACGAGGCAGAAGAAATCTGAGTTTCAAGGGCAGCAAATTATGGGAAGGTAAATATACAGGGGAAACTAATAGGACATAAGGGATAGCTGGTAATGGGTTTTTCACGTAGATTCCTCTGGGCTTTTATGGCCCAGCATTTGTCTCTGATGATTCACTTCTATCCTTCCTGGGCGAGAAGACAGTGGGGACATCTTTACAAATTTACATCCTGCTTTTAGGCAAAAAAGGGGAAGATCTTTTCTTGTCACTTGTCCTCAGCTCAAAATAGCCAAAATGTCAAAGTAGCACATAGTGTAGCCTGGTGGCTGGGAGGACAGGTTCTTGAGCAAGTCCAAGTTTGAATACTCCCTCTGCTACTTCAGGATAGTAGAGCCTTGAGTAAGTTGCTTAACCTCTTCCCACCTCTGTTTCTTCGCCTATTATTCCCTGTATATGGGGATAATAATGGCATTTGGTCATAGACACTCTGTGATGAGGGCTCAAAACATGTTTAAACACTCAAAACATTTAAACAAATGTTCTTACATAGTAATTATTAAACAAATGTTATCTATTAGATCCTAATAATGAATATCTCTTGATGGAGCCCAGGGATAAGGTTTGAATATTTTCTTCAAAATGTAGAAATTGTATTTTTATCTCCCCAAAAAACCATTTAAAAAAAAAGTGAAGGAAAATTTTCTTTGCATCTTGTAAATGTGTTTGTTTATAGAACATAAGGCCATTAAATTCATCTAAGTTTATAGAACATTAAAACATATTAGGCCAAACAAAATACTGATGCTGAAAACGTTTGCTTTCATTATGTTGCTGGTTAAATAGGAGGCACATCTCACTTGGCCAGTGAAATACTGTTTTCCTCAGAACCGGAGGAAGATTTATTACCCAAATGCCCCTAAATGTTGCTTCAGCTCAAATCCAATGTATCCTAAGAGCATAACTGACAGCAGAAAAAGATAAAGTAAGACAACATTTTAGCAAAACATAAGCTCAATGTGTTCTCTACCTGGTGGTGAATAATTTAACAAGTCTCCCAATTTTTGAGAAACATGAAAGAGAAGTTTTATTGTGGGTGTGGCAGGGTGTAGTTAAGCATGAGTGAAAGCCAGAAATATCATTTCCTTTGGCAATGATGGAAATGCCTGGGTAAACTGATACAGAAGAACTGGGGAAAATTTTTGTGTACTCTTTTTGTGTACTAATTCAGTTTTGCTTCTACCAATACAGCATACAAATGGACTTTTAAGAAAAAATATTATGCACTGGTATGCTTTTGAATAGTAATAAATTTTAGCGAAATCAAGCTAAGAAGAAAAACTAATAGCATTCAAAACTGATAATACAATTTAAACTATTGCTTTCATATGTTATCAAATTATATGCTCAATATTATTAGATGCACTATTATTACTGCAAGATTACAATGACTAGAAACTGTGTTACAGGCCAATTTGTTGTTGCAACCTCTGTGTAGCTTACAAATTTGCTTCAGTCCTATCTAGAGCCTGTGAAATGGACTATATGATTTTGGAAAAGTCCCTACCTGGCTTGAGCAGCCATGGCTGTCTGTATAATGAACCAACTTTGGAAGATGAAGAAGAATCTCTAGGGATGGTCTTCCCTGGACAAGGGAAACCCAACTTCCTCCTTAGAAAGCTCTCATTATTCCCTACTGCTGCCTCCACACTGATCTCAGAGACCCAGAAACTCCTGAAAATATTTAGTAGCAGCATCACTGCACATCTGATCATTTACATAAGGATCTAGCTCATGCAAGGCTAAGACATTTGGGTAAAGTTTCTCAAAGTCTTGCACCATAACAAGAAAAATAGTGTGTTCTTAGAATAACATGAATGTGGACAGTACTTCTTAACAGATAATACTTGTTTGCTGTGTTCACAGTATCTAACTCTTTCTATTTCCAGGTCCACTTCTAGAAAGTGATGCCATTATATCCCCCAACTTTCCTGGAATCATAGAGCTAAGTTCCTTACACACATCTATTTAGGACAAAGAGATCAAGACTCAGAGAGGAAAAATAAAATAATATTCTTCTTCCTCTACCTTCATAGTTTTCATTTTTTATCTGAGAACCTTTTTCTGCCTTTGCTCTTGACATTAAGAATTACCATTCCCTTAAGAATGCAGAGCCATAAACACTCTGCAAAGGGAAGTAGCCTTATCCCTCTGGACTTCAGCTAAACAACCATATCTCAACATATAACTCCTGCACAAGAGCAAGCATACATATCCTATTTCATCATTACGCCACTCTACTATTTTAATAATTGGTCCCATCTAGCTAGGGCATTTTATCTTCTGAATGTCAAAGGTCTGAACTCTTTGGAGCAACTGAAAAATACTAGTGATAGCAGCAGCAGAAATGAATACAAAAAGCAACTTCTTTTTTTTTTTTTGAGACAGAGGCTCACTTTGTTGCCCTCAGTAGAGTGCTGTGGCATCACAGCTCACAGCAACCTCCAACTCTTGGGCTAAGGCAATTCTCTTGCCTCAGCTTCCCAAGTAGCTGGAATTAGGCACCTGCCACAATGCCCGGCTTGTTGTTGTTGTTGCAGCAGTTGTCATTGCTGTTCCAACTGACCAGGGCTGGGTTCGAACCCACCACCCTCAGTATATTGGGCTGGCACCCTACCCACAGAGCTTTTTATCGGGTAACAACATTACTATAACATGTTGTTTGATACTGTTATAACCCTGCATGTAAAATATGTAATAATATACACAAAATAATTAATAGAAAAAAGTCTGGATTTTTCCCCCCCACAAAATTGTAGATTAGAGGTTTTCTGTCTCGACCACCTGAAAAAAGCAAAATAATGTGCAGAGGTGCATACTATGAACTCTCATGCAAGAAGGAACATGGGAGCTCAACAAAAAAATGAAAAAAACTCTGATATCTTGAAAGGTGCAGAGGCAGCAACCCAGCAGAAAAGAAGATTTGTAGGTATATACCTGCTACCATGGGTAGTGATCACAGGAGGGAGAGGCTTTGAGATCTAAGGTCAAGCAAGGGAAGAACCCCTTCAGCCAGCACTGAGAAATGACAGTGGCTTGAGCTCCTGTTGTAAGTATCAAAGCTAGGTGCTCCCCATCTTCCTTCCCAGAACCTGACCAGGAAGGATGTGGCCTAGGACACATGTTTTTTGTCCCAGACAGGGACTTCTGCAGCCTTAACAATTTCATGATCTTAACAGGCTGTCTGGGACTCCTCCAACTCAGGGCAGGAGAGCTAGGTGGGTCTCACCACTACCTGCCAGGCTCTGGAGCCCAGGCTGCTGCTCCTTCCCTGTGCAGGCTCTTTAGTATAGCAGCAGTGGCTCTGCTAGTTGCTGGAAATGCCAAATAAAAAATTCAGAATATTTATTTTTAAAAAGCTCTGTGATATCTCAGAGAAACCTAAAAAATAATACAAAGAAATAAGAAAATCAACTCAGGATACAAATGAGAAACTTATCAAAATAGAAGATATTTTAAAGAAAAACCAAATAGAACTTCCAGAAATGAAAACTTCATTGAAGGTATTACAAAATATCATGGAAAGCTACAACAGTAATCAGCAGTGGAAGACAGATCTTTTGAATTATTCCAGAAAGACAAATTTTTAAAGAGTTTTAAAAAAGGAACAAATTCTTTAGGAACAATGGGACTACATAAAGCATCCAAATTTATTAATCACAGGTGTTCCTGAAGGGGGAAGAAAAAGCAAAGTGTTTAGACAATCTATTTGAAGCTAATTGAAGAACTACCACTCCCCTATTCTGAGTCCCCAATGTTTACTATGTCACTCTGCATGTCCCTACATACCCACAGCTAAGCTCCTACCATGCACCAACCACAAACTTTGTATCCTTCTAAAATAAGCTTCATAAGTGAAGAAGAATAAAGTATTTCCCAGACAAGCAAATGCTGAGCCAATTCATCACCACTAAATCAATCATATAAGAAATGCTCAAGGCAATGCTAAATATGGAAATAAGAAGTCAATATTTGCCTTCATGAAAACACATGAAAGCATAAAACTCACAAGTCTTATAATACGATTACACCAATGAGACTACAAAACAAATAGATAACAATTAACAGAACGGTGGAAACAAAACCTCACATATCTATATAGCCTTACACATAAATAAATTAAGCTTTCCACTTAAAGGATATAGATTGGCAGAATGGGTTACAATCTAACCACATGCTTCTCAGAAACTGACTTAAAGGTAAAGACATGTATAAACTGAAATTAAAGGAGTAGAAAAAGATATCCCATGCAAACAAAAATGAAAATCAAATAGGAGTAGCTACACTTACATTAGATAAAACAGACATTAAATCAACAACAATCAAAAAATTACAAAGAAAGGCATTATATAATGATAAAGGAATCAGTTCAAAAACAAGATATAACAATCCTAAATGTATATATACCCAACACCAGAGCACTCAGATTCATAAATAATATTACTAGACCCCCCAAAAAAGAGACAAAGAAAAATACAATAATAATGGGGGATTTCAACACTCCACAGACAGAACAAGATAGATCATCAAGACAAAAAAAAATCACCAAATATTACAGAATATGCATTCTTCTCTCATCATCACGTGGAACAATTGCCAAGGTAGAATATATGTCAGGTCACAATACAAGTCTAATTAAATTTTTTTAAATTAAAATTATCTCAAGTATCTTCTCAAATCAGAGTAAAATAAACTAGAAATCAATTCCAAAAGAAGCCCTAAAAACTATACAAATAGATGGAAGTAAAACAATATGTTCCTAATAATTCTTAGGTCAATGACAAAATTAAGACAGAAATCAAGATGTTATTTGAAATGAATGAAAATGAAGGCATATAATATCAAAACCCTTGGGATACAGAAAAAGTGCTAAGAGGAAACTGTATAACATTAAATGCCTACATCCAAAAATAGAAAGACCACAAACTGACAATCTAATATTGCATCTCAGGAGCTAGGAAAAAAAGAAGAATCCAAAACTAAAATTTACAGAAAAAAAGACATAACAAAGATCTGAGCAGTATCAAATGAAATTGAGATGAAAAAAATTTTTTTCAAGGAATCAAAAACCTGGTTCTTTGAAAAGGAAAACAAAATCAATAGACCACTAGCTAAAATAACCGAGAAGAAAAGTCCAAGATCAGATGGATGCACAGCAGAATTCCACCAGATATGCATGCACACAAGAGAACTGCTGCCAGTCCTACTGAAACTGTTCCCAAAAACTGAGTAAGAAAGAATCTCTCCTAAGTCATTTTGCAAAGTCCGTATCACCCTGATAGCAAAGCCAGGAAAAGATGTAATAAATAAGGACACAATAAAAAAGGAAATTACAGACCAATATCCCCAATGAACATAGAGGCAAAACTCAACAAAATACTAGTTAACCAAATCCAACTGCATATCAAAAAGACAATACACCAAAATCAAGTGGGTTTTACGCCAGAAATGTGAGTATCATTCAACAAGTGCAAATCAATAAATGATCCAGCACATAAACAGAATTAAAAACAAAAGCCATAGGATCATCTCATTAGATGCAGAAAAAGAATTCAATAAAATACAGCATCAAATATAATGCTATTTGATAAAAAATAATTCTTAACAAGGTAGGTATAGAAGGATCATACCCCAAAATAAAAGCCAAGTATGACAGACCCACAGCCAATATCATACTGAATGGAAAAAAAAAATTGAAAGCATTCCCTTTAAGAACTGAAACAATATAAGGACACTCACTTTTGCCACCCCTTTTCAACATGGTTCTGGAAGTTCCAACCAGAGCAATCAGGCAAGACAAAAAGAAGGGAAAGCATCTGAATTGGGAAAGAGGAAGTCACATTATCTCTGTTTGCTGATATGATCTTAAACATAGAAAGTACTAAAGACTTCTCCAAAGACTCCTCAATTTTATAAATGAATTCAGTAAAATTTCAGGATATAAAATCAACATTTGAATATCAATAGCATTTCTATACAGAAATGATGATCAAGCTGAGAACCAAATCAAAAACGTCAATCCCATTTACAATAACCATAAAAATTTTAAAAAAAATCTATGAATATATTTAACCAAGAAGCTGAAAAACCTCTACAATGAGAACTACAAAACACTGATGAAAGAAATTGTAGATGACACGAATGGAAAAACTTCTCATGCTTATGGATTGTAAGAATCAACATCTGTAAAATGACATTACCCAAAGTAATCTACAGATTCAAAGCTATTTCTATCAAAATACCAATGCATTTTTTCACAGAATTAGAAAAAATTATTATAAATTCGTATGGAACCAAATAGCCAAAGTCATCATAAACAAAAAGAACAAAACTGGAGGCATCGCGTTACATGAATTCAAATTGTACTATGTGTACAAAGTTGTAGGAACTACATCAGCACAGTACTGGTATAAAAACAGATATACATGTGTAGATCAACGGGACAGAATTGAGAACCCAGAAATATATCTGCATACCTACAGCCAATTGATCTTCAACAAAGTCAACAAGGACATGCACCGGGGAAATGATGCATAAACAATGGAACTAGGAAAATTATATAACCATATGCAGAAGAATGAAACTAGACCTTTATCTCTCACTGCATACAAAAATTAACTCAAGATGGATAAATGAAAAACCTGGGACTATAACAATTCCAGAAGAAAACCTAGGTAAAATTCTTCTAGATGTTGGCCTACACAAAGAATTCATAATTAACATTTCAAAAACAAATGCAACAAAAACAAAAGTAGATAAATGAGATTTAATTAACTAAAAACATTTTGTACAGCAAAAGTTATTGTCAATAGAAAAAACAGATAACCCACACCAGGGAAAAAAGTATTTGCAAACTATGTGTCTGACAATGGGCTAATATCTAGGATCTGCAAGAAATACAAACAAGCTAACAATAACAACAATGAAAAAAGAAAATCCCATTAAAAAGTGAGCAAAAACACAAACATAAATTGTTTTTAAGAAAGACATACAAATGGCCAAACATATGAAAAAATATTCAACGTCAGTACCTTCAGAGAAATGCAAACTGAAACCACAAGGAGATACCATCTTATACCAGTTCTCTTATACCAGTCAGAGTGAAAAATAAAACAAAAAAACAGTTACTGGTGAGGATGTGGGGAAAAGGGAACACTTACATGTACACTGTTGGCAGGAATGTAAATTAATAGAACCTTTATGGAAAACATTATGGAGATTTCTCAAGGAACCAAAAACAGAATTACCTTCTAATCCAGCAGTCCCTCTACGGGGTCTCTACCTCCCACCAAAGGAATCATTATATCAAAGACACTGCACTCATGTGTTCATAGCAGCACTGTTACAAAGCAAAGATATGAAATCAACGCATGTGTCAGTATATACCCCCCATGGAATACTACTTAGCCATAAAAAGAAATGAAATCATTTCTTTTGCAGCAACAAAATCCATTTGTACCCTCTAAAGCTATAAAATAAAAAATAAAATAAAATAAAGTAGAATGAATTTATTTTTCCCAGCTGTGTCGCATACTTCTAAGAACTTGGTGTCTGAGTGGGAGATAACAAATTTCTGCTTTGTCTTTCTCTTCAGTGACTATAAATAGTCCATGATAAGGTAATAGTCAAGACCAAAAACCTCATTTTCTACAGACTAGACTCCTGCAAATTCAGTCTTAGGGACAAATTAAAATGATATATGTGAAGGTATGTTTTTATAAGGTACAAATGATGGCATGAATATGAGAATGCCACTGTAATTTTTGGCATTTTATAAATTCTATGTCCTAAATTTTACGATATATTACCCATTACCAAAAATATTTGGGGGTTAATCCCTAGAGGTTAGAAACATATAGCTTAAACTGATACACTTCAGGTTAGATCATGAAACTCTGAACTTTTCTTTAAGATGAAAATGTTTTCGTCTAGCTCTTGTCTGTAATTAAATGAAATCGCACAGAAAATACCATTATATGATTATTTTTAACACAGGAGAAGTTTGAAAATAAAAGGATGGAGGAGAGGAGAAAGAAATTAATTCATAGGGTTTCTAAGTGTAGTTCTTAATTGAGGCATATTATTAACTAAATTGTAGTTTGCAGTCACTTCTTATTATGGCTTTTGTGGTTCATTCACTTGTCATAAATTGTAGAGCCCCAGAGGTATTGCAAATGCTTTGCTGGATTGTTTTCTGCCACAATAACCTTTTATTTCACTGCTTAAGACATACACACATTTTATGATGTTGGTTTATCTGGGCTAATACCAAGTAACTCTTACATAACACAGAGGCAGTAGCACCCAGAGAATTTGGTAGAATTCAATCAACTTCCTACTTCCTTTAGCCCAACTTTCTCCTTAAATATACCATCTGCTCATTTTCTCTGCTGCCTTATTCACCTTCCCTAATCACCAGCACCATCCTTTTAGCTCAAATACTTTGGAAACAATGAAACTTGTAATGCTCAGAGAAATAATTCTTGCTTCTTCCCTTCCTTCTTCTCTCCCTCCATCCTTTAGTTCTTCTATCTATCCTGTTTTCCTTCTTATTTATGCAATAAACATTGGGAACCAACAAGGTGACATAGCTAATGGCTACAGATAGGATGGTGACACACTCCCCATTACAAAGAGAATTATGATCTGATGGAGTAGACAGACTTTTCCTATGTGGGATTAAGTCAAAGTGAGATAATACGTGAATGTGTTGCTATGGGAGCACAGGTGCAGGACACATAACTGCTTGGACACAAGAGGGACAATATCCTTGGGATGTAGGACATTTGAGCCAGCAGAAGAGATGAGGCTGAAGAGGCCGAGAAGAGCAAGACCACCAAGAGATTGAGATTAACTTGACCAAAGAGAGTCAACTTCCTCCTGTGGAGGAGAGGTCAGCAAACCAAGTCCCTCAGGCCAAATTCCCATCCTTCCACCTGTGGTTGTCAATGGTTTTGTTGGACCATAGCCATGCCCAGCTCACTATTGCCTCTGGCTGCTTTCATCAACAGCAGCAGAGGGCAGTTGAGACAGAAACCATAGAGCCCACCAAGCCTAAATATTTACTATGTGGTTTTTACAGAAAAAAATGTTGCCAAGTCCTGCTGAAGAGCAACACCTCCCAACTGGTTTTTTTTCCCCCTTACTTCATAGCATATGCAGACAAGGGTGACATTCAAACAGTAAGTCAAGTTAAACAGAGATGCTGGCCTTGGTCAGAGGCAGTGGGCCAAGGACGTGAACTCCCTGGAACCACATCTGAACAGCCCTGGGCTGGGATGAGGGTCACTATTTCAGTATGCCGGCACCACTCTTGGCACACTGACTGGGAAAGAACTGTTTCATGAAATAAGAAGTCATGGGAGAATATTGGAAGAAGAATTCATTTACATATTATTTTAACAAGGAAAAAAAAGGCATTAGAAAATACCAAAGTAACTTCCTTAGGGAAACCAGATGTTCAAAGATTTATAGTTCAACCATCAAGTTGAAATTAATCAGGTGAAAAACAATTATTTAACAACTTTAAAAACAGCTGCTAAATAGTCTGCTAGGTTCTGAGAGGAAATAAAGACATAAGCCTAACTTCATGGAGCCAGAGTCAACTTAGAGAAATAGATTGCTCTGGGGAAGAAGGGTACTGGACACACGGTGACTCAGCAAGGGCCAGACTGTGGCGGGGCCATCTCCGCACTTGCTTCCCTTGGTGGACTGGAAAGAGGGCACCCACTGTCTCCTGGTTTATTCTGGCGCAGAGAACAGTGGGTTCCAGCCAAGGCTGTCTTCTGTGACTTGACGCCCCTGGTTGTGACACAACCTGGAGCTCTAGAAACACAGGCGTTGCCTTCTGCTTACAAAATACAATCAGTGTGGAATGTGCCCTCCTCATTGCCAGACAAAGCCAGCTGTGCATGCTCGTGTCCCTCTCTCCTCAATTTCCAGAAGTTCTGCTATAAGAGATTTTAGCTTTCAGAATCTCTCTTTGAATTGTTAACACCCTGCCCCAGAAGTGACTGAGACCCTTTTATCTAACATCTTATTGAAGCTTCATTCACTGGAGAGAGATTTACTGAGCACTTTCACTGTTCCAGGTGCCATGCTAAGCCCTGGGGACACAGAGATCAATTCAATGGGCCAGCTCAGCTGAGAAATAGCTACACCAGACCCTGTAGAGACATAACCCAGGAGAGCTCCAAGAGGAGTGTTGGGGGGGGGGAGAGAGAGAGAGAGTATGTGTGTGTGTGTGTGTGTGTTGGGGGCACTTTGGGGAGATGGTGTGAACTTCAGAGTAGGAGCAGAAGCAGGTGTGGAAAGAATGTTCCAGTGATAATTTTCAGTCACCTCACAATTTTGCCTGTCTTCCCTGGAAGACAATCTTTTGGGTAACACCCCAGGAGAAGCAGTACCACCCCTGCCTCCAGTCCCTGCATGAAGTATTTCCATATTTCTTTTACTTTTCTTCTCAGATGCTAATTTTCCACTTAAAAGACCTGCCCATTTTGACAGGAAAGCAACAGAAACAAGAAAAAGATCCACCCGACACACAGAGAGCCGGACTAGCATTTTGACAGATCACTGTGGTGCTCCTGGTTGACACCACCCTGCCTTAGAGATGACATTCTTCCCAGTGACTGTCTGCTTTCCTTCCCACCTTTCCCTGCTCCTGGATTTAGGATGGTGGAAATGAGCAGGCAAAAATAAATAAATAACAGATTTTTCAAAGGATAATATTTCAGTAGGTTTTTGAAAAACCACTTCAGAGCCTTCAAAAAAATCCATGTCAAATAAACCAGGGTGCACTTTATTCAGGTCTTTTCAACTTTATCCATTTGCATTCCTTCTTTGCTGTCATGAGGCATCTAAGATGCATTTTGATTCCCAGCCCATTTCTTTGTTGGGAGTAAATCTGGTGTCACATCCTGGCAGGTGTGAACCATTAGGACTAGATTGTTTTTGAGATTATTTACCTGATAAATGACTTCCATCACACCCTAGCAATATAGCCAATTCTTTATATAATTGCATGGTTACAAAAGGAGCAATTTAAGATCCTTTGCCAGCACAGGAGATCATCCAGTTCAATGACTAAATTTATTCTATTAATACGACATAGGGTGAAGCCTGGAAATGTCATCCAGTCTTAAACCTTCGCAGAGATGATCATGTCTGATTAAACTGATGTGGTGCATTGTTTGATGCTCAAAGGTTGATAGAAAATCATCATGGCATTTACCTTTTTCTTGCAAATTGCTCCCGAGATATTGCAACTCCCTGGAGTCAATTCCCTAAGGACTCGTTTCTCAGAACTTGCTTCTATAACATTCAAGTCAATTTAACTAATTCTCTTGAGGAATGTACTACAGTACATGCCAGGTATTGGGTTAGCCACTGGGAAGCCAGCAGTGTGCAAGGGACAGCTACCTCCCACCGTTAGGAAGCCTGGAAGGAAAGAATGGGAAGTCTGGTGGGGTTTGCATATATAGGCTGCTGGATGTTCTTTTTGTGTCTCCTCCTCTGAGATCCTTTCTCCATGCTTCCCAACCCTCTGCATCCCCCTGGGCTAACATGATGGATACTGTCATAGTTACTTTTGTATCAACTTGGGTAACATAGGACAGCCAGAAGCATACCATAGATGTTGCAGTTAGTGAAAGTATTTTTTTAGATGTGATTAATATTTCAAATGCTAGACTTTGAATAGAGCAGATTATCTTCCTATAGATAGACTTGATCCAATCAGGCAAAGACCAGGAAGGAAGGAATTCCTCCTTAAGATCCCCTTCGGACTCAAGACTACAGATCAACTCTTCCCTGGGTCTCTAGCTTGCCAAGCTGTAGATTTCAGACTTTCTAGCCCCTACAATCACATGACTAATTCCTTGAAATCTCTCGCTCTCTCTTTCTCTGTGTATAATATTATTGTATATTCTCATTATATATGTATATATGTACATATAACATATACATATATACCCACATATACGTAGATTTGTGTACACATACACAGATATGTACATTATACACACATCCTGTTGGATGGAGATTCTCCATCTGTTTCTCTGGAGAATCCTGAATAATATAGATCTTATCCACAGGCTCCCTATTTTCTTGCTTTAGGTTTGATTTGGTCAATAGGGAGAGCAGAGGGAGGGAGGAAATCTCCTCCTCAACAGGGCCATGGGTTGGTAATGACAGGCCCCTCCATGGGGCCTGTGCATGGTCCTGTCTATTCTGATGTTATAGGCCTCTCTTTGGGCATCAGTAACCACTCTCTCCTTTTATTCTTCAGGTAGAAAAGAGTCAACGGTTTCTCATGTTGTTCATTGGACTGTTTACTATACCTTCTTGGGGTTCTTTGAACCTATCTGTATCTGTGTAAATTGTTACTTCATCTAAATTCTCCTAAATGTGCCCATTTGAATGTGCTGGCTATTTCCTGTGGAGACTGGGAGTCTGATTCATGAACATTCAACAAAACACCCTTTTCTCTTTTACTTTTTCAAAAGTGGTTTGGGAATATATAATATTCTGGGATCTAATGAGTGGATCAATTGTCTGTGCATTATTTAGGAATGAATTCTCTTCTGTCTGACCCCAACCTATTTACAAAGAATTTTCTTTTTAATTTTCAGAGCTGGAAGGAAATTGATTAATCATCTAGTTCCGCCATGATCCAGTTCTGTTTTCACACTAAGGAAACTAAACGGAGAGAGGGGAGGAGACCTTACAGGCTCACGCCGGGAGGGACAGAACTGATTTTAGAACCCAGGGGAAACTAAAATTGTTAAGGTGAAATTTTATGTCTCAGTCCATGATTTCAAAAATATCTTAGGTAAGGAGAATTGTTCTGAACAGACTATAAAGGAGATTATTTAAAAGTCACTTTGCAAATAAAAGGGGGGGCCCTCCAAAAAGCTGCTTCTCACTAGTCATTGGACAAGCCATCATTGCACTTTTTTCTCAAGTTATGTGCACTAAATCCTCAAAGTTTTGTCAGTATACCCTCTTAGCAGAAATGCATACTTCTCTGCACAAAGGCCTAGAACTCTGCCCACACACAGCGGTCTCCCTTCCCTGTGAACACAGTCAACAGACATCTATGGCTTTGGTGACAGTCAAGGTTTGATGAATCTGTAACACTGCACGATTGGTTTCCTCTTGTTTATTAGTATCAGAAGCCATCCTAACGCTTGGGAGCAGCCTATGCCTGGTAAATTGGCCAAGAATGTACAGAGTCGCAATTATGGGTCTTAACAGAGCTGTAATAGCTTACATCTGAGTCATTATCCCCATCAATGTTTTTAAGAAAATTAGAGCAAACACATAGGAAACCATAGCAGTCAAGAACCAATGTTACACTTTTCTGGAGGCCTGTGAAAATGTATCGAAAGGAACACAGCAGCTCTCCACACTCACTTATCATGAGCCAGCAAATAACTAGCATTTCCAACTATCCCGCCTAGATCCAAACCACTGAAGCTGAAGCTGTGGGAGTCCACTTGTTAATCCCCTGAACTCGGCAGCCCTCCCCATACTGCAGAAGAAAGGTCCTCTTCTGGCTTCCCACAGGCTCCAGGGAAAAGAGCTCATTTAGATTTAGAAAGGTTAGGACCCACCTGAGCCCCAGCACCACAGAAGCTGGTCCCCAGCAGAGGACTCAGTCATCAGCCCAGCATTTACGTGCTGCTTAGAAAAGGGGCAGGAGCTCAGCTGAACTGGTAATATCAGCTTTTCTCTCTCCCTCTGCCAGGCCCTACCATGCCTGCCACACATTTTCAAAAACAGATTAAAAGCTTATAATTCTATTTTTAGTTAAACTGTATTTTGCCGCCTCTAATTCGTTTTCCTCCCAGACACCAGTGTAGAGGTGTGGCCGTGATTTGTCAGTGGAGTCAGAGGACAGAAGGAATAAGAGATGGTGAAGCTCACAATTGTTAATTCATTTTGGGGGAGAAGAAAATGCATGATCATTTAACACAGAGGGAACAGCACTTAGCCTTGGCTTCCTTACCCTCATACTGCACAGGGAACCTGCCACAGAAGGAACTGCTTGGGCTGCACGAAGCCCAACAGGGTGAAAACCTGAGCTTCAAATGCTCTCAACTGGGAGGAGGAGAGGGCAGGAGGGAGGGGGAGTTACATTTCCATACGTTTATCTGAACTTTATAAAATTAATTGACCTCTGTGATAGGGCCCAAGACATTCAAAGGGAAGGGAGCTACCACGTGATGAGTTTTTGGTATGTTCTGTGCAGGGAACACTGAGCCCCGGTCTTTAGCATAAGACTCACTTCCTGCTTGAGAGACCTAGAGAATCATGAGAAGGGCGTATGAGTTGTGTACATGCAGGGGATCAGAGAACTGGCCTCCAAGGGGGAATGTACATGTGAGGTATGGCAGTACCAGGCCTCATGGTCAAAAGATTCTTTAGATTCCAAAAGTCTCTTGACACTGGAGACAGAGGTCTTGCTTAAGGTCTGAGATTTTGCAAAAACAAGTTGGAAACATTCTGTCTGACACTTTCCATATTCCCCCTTTTTTAATGCTGATGTCTGATAAGTAACTTTTACCTACTTTTTCCTGCTTGGTGGTAATTACTACTGGCCTCAGGAGGGCTCCTCCCAGAGTTCCCCAGGCCCCAGTGCAGACTCTGTGTCAAGCCTCTTTGTTCCTCTTGCCAGGAACCCCTCATCTGGTGACCCCAAACCCCCTCAGTTCTGGGTCTTCACATGGTTCTAATAAAATATGACATGACACTGATTAAGTTCTTATGTTCAGCATGATGGGAAGTTTTATGTGTTTTCACTCACATGATGCTTCTAACCATCCAGGAACTAGTTTACTTGTGTTTGAAGGGAGTAGGCTGACACTGTCCTAGGCCTACAGCCAGTGCCTGAGCTTTGCCATGGAGCCCTCTAACATCTAACATCTTCAATTTTTAAAACTCCTCGCTCAACTTAAGAACATTTAGTCCTGTTGTAAAACTAGAAAACTAAGATTGGCTATGGCTGTATCACTCGTTCAAGACTAGAGTCCTGTTTGGTGGTAGAAACAGTTTTATATGATGTCCAAAGCCACGAGCCGTCAGTGACACTTTACCTCTTGGATTCTGGCTGAAATTAAGATCTTTAGAACTATGTGCAGAGTGCTGAGTGAAGTGGATGGAGCCTTCAAATTGCAGCATTTTCTAACTGCCCCCGCACCCAGCCCACCCTTTCCGCTCTCACCCAAATACAGCAGGCTTGCAAGGAGAGAACCTTACCCTCCCCAGCACAGCCCTGACAACATTTCTCCACCTGAGTCCTGGCCGTCAGCTGCACTGCAGCCTGATCACTAGGACCCAAGGAGGGAAAGGCCAACAGTAGTTTGGCATTTTTGCCCTACAGTGAAACTCCAGACTCATAGCACTGCCAGCGTTGTGATGCGTTCATTCCACAAAGATTGGCTGATATTCCAACATGAACTACGAAAGGTCTCAAGCTTTGGTGAAAGCACTTGTTCACAAAAATCTCAATATCCAGTGTGGAGAGAGATATGCCAACCAAACCTTGATGAATAAATGCCCTAAGGCAGTGGTTCTCAACCTTCCTAATGCCGCTACCCTTTAATACAGTTCCTAGTGTTGTGGTGACCCTCAACCATAAAATTATTTTCATTGCTATTTCATAACTGTAATTTTGCTACTATTATGAATTGTAATGTAAATATCTGATATGCAGGAAACCCCCAAAGAAATCGCAACCCACATGTTGAGAACCACTGCCCTAAAGGCTTTACATTGAGATTCTAAAGTTTTCTGTGGGACTCACAGAGGAGGGAGCCATGGATCCTGAGTCTGGAAGGAAAACCAAGAGTTTGCCAGGCCTAGGAGTGGGCTGACCAGGCAGAGGGGCAGAGGGGCAGAGGGGCAGAGGGCCAAAGAGCACAGCAGATTCTGGAAATGAAACATATTCCATGATGGGGGAAGAAGGGTAGGGAGGGGAGAGTGGTGGACATTGTTATATAAAAAGTTTTCAACTATATCCTTTAGGCCTCTGAGTCACTGAAGAATCTACTTTCCTGGTGGCAGCTCCAGCTGAATCCATTGCCAGTCTTGCCTGAGGGCCTGAATTCTTGGTCGCCACATCTACTTCCCCTCCTTCAGATCCAAACTGATGGAAAGGGACCAAACATGCTGCAACCTGCCATCCTCCCAGTGTGGCTAGACAGTCCCCAGCCAAGGGTTCACCAGCAGACATGGGCTCCTTGGCTCTGCGATGTTCCCTCTTCCCTCCTCCCAGCCAGGCTTTGCATCTAAGATAAAACCACCTTTTGCCTTAGTGAATAATTACAATAATAATGGCATTTATAAGAGCTTTTTGTCTTTCTCCCCACTTCTGTCCTGTGGAAGCCCCAGGGGACTGATAAACTCAGCAAATGTTACATGATGTGAAAACCAAATCATTTCCAAACGATGGCTAATGAGGTTACTTTGGAAAGGAACACTCTTCAGAAAACACAAATCAAAATGCCAAGAGGCAGAGAAAAGGATATTCCAATAGGTGCACTTCTCATATCGAAAGCCAAGGAAATTTGGTAGGACTGAGGATACTTCAACTTAACAAAAAGTACGACACACTTACATAAGGTGGGTCCTCCTCGGGGGAGGCTGGGAAGGAGAATAACCCTCTGTATTTGTGGAGCAGCATAGCACTTAGCATTTTCCAAAATATTTTCACAACCATCATCTCAACCAGGATGCACGACTGCGTTGTAAAGGAGGGACACTAAGGGACTACAGGACCCACTACAATGCCTGGCTATTTTTTGTTGCAGTTGTCATTGTTGTTTAGCTGGCCCAGGCCAGATTTGAACCTGCAGGCCTCAGTGTATGTGGCTGGTACAGTAATCACTGAGCTACGGGTACTGCCTACACCCAAAATTCTTAAACAAAGAAAATGCTTTGTCTCTTATCTATTATCTACTAACTTTCTAAGACTGATTGACTTATAGAGACTTACTCCTTAAATTTCTTCAAAATCAGTGTATTTAATGGCCAGGCATTGTGGCGGGTATCTGTAGTTTACCAACTTAGAAGGCTAAGGCAAGAGAATTGCTTAAGCCCAAGAATTTGAAGTTGCTGTAAGCTGTGACACCACGGCACTCTACCCAGGGCAACATAGTGAGACTCTGTCTCAAAAAAAATTATGGGTGTAAACAGGATGTCTCAATGATGGGATGGTGGGTGTCTTTCTTTTTGTTAACTCATTTACTGAACAATTCTGTTAGCCTGGCAAGAAAGTATGTGTGAGCGGTAAAATTTTTGAGACCTTGCTTACATGAAAATGAATTTATTCCACATTTATATTAATTTGTCTAGACACAGAATTCTAGTCTGGAAAGAATTTTCCTTCTACATTTTCCATTACCTTTATTCTAGAAGATATTCTATTATCTAAATTATCTTATGGCTTTCAGTGCATTGTTGAAAAGTTGGTCCAATGTCAATCTCACCCACAATCCTTTGCGTGAGCCCTGCTTTCCCTCAGCTGTATTTGGGGATGATGTGATGATGAAAGTTCTTCCTTATTCCATGTGCTGCCTAGGCTCTAGCCCTTTTGATCACTGTCATACTCAGTACTTTCTCTTTGATAACCACCTCCAAACACCACTATCATTTTATTTGTGACTTAATTGAAATGTCTGCTAGTAAGACCTTGTCACTTCTTCCTTTTCTTCTAATTTTTCCTCTCTCTTGCTTTCCATAACTTTGTGAGTTAGGCATACTTTCTGAGAGATTTGATCAACTTTTGTGTTTAATTGTTCTATTAATCACTTTGAAATTTCTAACATTCTGGGTTTTTTGGGTTTTTTTTTTTTGTTTTTTTTTGCAGTTTTTGGCCGGGGCTGGGCTTGAACCCACCACCTCTGGCATATGGGACCAGTGCCCTACCCCTTTGAGCCACAGGCGCCGCCCTCTAACATTCTGTTTTTTCATTTTCTAAGAGCTCTTTCTTATCTTCCCTACTGTTTTACAGCATCTTCTTCTCAATTAATGGAGATAATATTTTCTCAGAAGAATGTTAATTATAGGTTTTTAATGACTTTAATTGTTCAGGTTTTTTTTTAACTGTTTTGTTTATTTTAGTTTCTTTCATATTAGAAATTTTCCTCAACTGTCCAGCACACTCAGTGACTTGTGCGTGTTTATGAATGAGCCACTACAAATTTAACAATTGCTTCTCTGTAGGGTGATTGAGAAGCAATCAGGCTATTTGGGGGGAGTGCCCTGATTGACCATGTCTATTGGTCTCATCCTCTGGGCCAGTCAAGCCAAGCTGAAGGGCACAAAGCTGATAACCTGCGCTTGGGAACAGGGTAAGGTAGAGAACTCAATGCCTGTTTTATAGATTGTTCTTCAATCTCTTGGGTTTTAGTACATTACTGACACCATTTCATGTTCCTAGTGTTCCAAGCTTGCAGCCCTCCTGGTTAAACATCTCCAGAGAAGCTGCCCATCTCCCGCCAGGGGCAGCAGCAATAGGAGGCTGGCAACATAGAACATGGGATTGAGTTAGAAAGATTCACATGTTCTTGATACAACTTTGGACTCATTCTCCTGTTTTTAGCTCCACCACTCATCTATATCTTTCAGGATTGATAAGTCCATTTCCGGTATGATGAGAATGTGCCTGCATCCTCTTGGTGCTCTGCTCACACTTACTCAGGTTTCAGCTTACTCTGCTCTGTCATATCAGAGGTGCCACTTCCATCTGCTTTCCTTTCTCCACGTATTTGCTGGCATACCTTTCCGGCCATACTTCTCCCATTTTCTTTGCCTTTGTGAGCTTATGCCTTCATTTCTCTATATAGGCAGTCATCCCTCCATGTCCATGGGGTCCACATCCATGGATTCAACCAGCCTTGGGTCAAAAATCTTCAAGAAAAAAAAATCCAGGAAGTTCCAAAAAGCAAATCTTGAATTCGTCACATCAAAGCCACTTAAATTAAATGATGTATAGGCATTGTGTTAGGTGTTATAAGTAATCAAGAGATGATTTAAAGCAGTGTTCTTCAACCTTTTTTATCTCATGGCACATTTGAACCTATAAACATGCATGGCACACTTAAATTATGTTGATCAAAAAAAGAGTAGAAAAAGGAATATACTTACTGTGCTTTGAACTTATTTCAAAAATAATTTAATTATTTTCAAAATGGTCTTTAAAAATTTTCACAGCACACCAATTGAAAATCACTGATTTAGTATACGGAAGGATATCCATGGGTTATATGCAAATTCTGCAACATTTTACATAAGGGAGTTGAGCATCCTTGAATTCGATGTTCAAGAGGATTTGGGAACAGATCAATTCCCCATGGATACTGAGGGGGCTTAGAAGGATTTAGAAGTGAATAAGAGCACAAATAGGTTCAATATGTTGAACTATTTAATTAGAAACTCCATTTTCTCTTCTTTTAGCTGATGTAGACAGTCATTTTTCTGAAGTTATAAAGATAGTAAATGATGGAACAGGGCCGAGGGACAGATATTTTGATTTCATTCAAAATGGAGATGTTATTCTAAGTGAAACATCACAAAAATGGAGAAGCAAACACATGTACTCAATACCAAATTGGAACTTATCGATCAACACTTAAGTGCACAGATAAAAATAAATCTCAGTGAAAATCAAGCTGGGGGGAGAGAGGGGATGGGTAAATTCACACCTGCCGGGTACAGGGCACACTATTTCTGTGAAGGACATGTTTACATCTTAGACTCAATTTATAAAAACAAAGTATGTAAACAAACCATGTATATACCTCTTAATACTCTAAAATTTGAAAAAATATCAAAAAAATTTTAAAAAGAGAAAAGAAGAGCTACATCTATTGTCATTTGGAATTGCGTTCCAATTACAGATTTTAGATTTTACATTTCTAAGAATTATATACAAGTTTACTTTTTCCTTACAGAAATACACCCCAGGCTAAAAGAGTATAAAACCCCAACTGATGCCATCAATACACAAGGCTTATGTACCTTGAGACATGACACTAATGTCTCAGCTTTGTGCTTTATTTCTCTGTCTTTGTCGATTAGTAGATAGCAATCTCTTGGCATCATAGTCCAGACTTAATTGCGTGGAAGACACATCCAGCAAGTGACTGTGAGATTGTACCAGCTAAGGCTAGTACTTCCCAGGTGTTAGGCTACTACATTTTAATTTTTTTCTTTTTTTTTTTTATTGAATGGTAACTATGTACATTAATGTACTTCTGGGGTACAGTGTGGTGTTTTTACACACAACCCGAAACACTTCCATCAAACTGGTTAACATAGCCTTCATGTCATTTTCTTAGTTATTGTGTTAAAACGTTCACATTCTACTC